>JAWZYV010019913.1:0-45000 GCA_038373885.1 Cheiracanthium punctorium | reverse complement strand
AATTGCCTACTGTTTTACAATTTCCGACAATCATATTCCAACTATACTAGACCATTTTAAGTACTATTTGGATTGTGCATTATAATCCATGAGTGTGCTGTGTTCGACTTTTTCGGGTTGATTTCTATTTTAACACCCCAACTCTTGCCAAGGTGGCGATAATTAAACATATGCAGTTACCATGACAACTTTTTGCATTTATGTGGCAAAAGTAATGTAAAAATGGCAGTTTGGAACAACATGTATGTACAGCATTACTTATTTGTTTATTTATTTATTTGCGGTGCCAGTTAATGCAGTTTTAATAATTAAGAATAATCAAATTCCTTAACTGGTTGCTAATATGTTCACTTTTGTTTTCACCTTGTTCCTTTGGGAGTGTTGAAACTTGTGCATAACTCCTAGAGGCCCATGACTGCAAAGCTCACCAAAGTATGGTGGTTTTTTAGGTTGGCAAGAGTGGAGGAATTAAAATAGGAATCAACTCTTTCTTGTACCATACAACACATCTTTGGAATCTAAATCTATCTTAAAATCTCTTACTGAAACTGTTTTACAATCTTTGCCAAGCATATTTTAATTATGCTTCACCATTTTAAATACTGTTTGGAATAGGCATAATAATCCATGAGTGTGCCATGTTTGTCTTTCTTGTTCCATAAAACACATATTTGGAATTGAAATCTACACTAAAATCATCTACTATCACAACGTTATAATCTTTGCCAGGCATATTTTAACTACACTTTTCTAGTTTCCAGCCAAATTTAAAAGATATCGCCAAGCTTGGTTCGGTTTTGAAATTACTTTTTGGCAGCAAACTTGGCAATCAATTATCAAAAATGGCAAACCTTGTGCGACTTTCAAGATTTTAATCCCCCCCCCCTCTGCATTATCTGACAAGCACAATAGAAATGATCCTCACTGTGACAGTTCATGTCTACAAAACCTGTCGACAAATCATGTCTACGCATAGACAAAAAACCTGGGACTGAACGAAATAGCACCCAACAGCTAACAAGGTCGGAAATGAGACTTTGCTAAGAAAAAATTCCTCTTGTTAATTTTCAAAAAGTTACACTTAAACTTGTAATGACTTTTAAACTTGTATATGACCCCTGTACAAAACAATTTCCAATTAGTAAAATGTGCCCCATATGCTAATGAGGTGACATACAAAATTTGAGTATTATACCTTCAAAAGTGTCAGAAATGTGAATATATATAAAACGCTGACTTAAACCACTTTTCAATGGCTCTCGAAGGAAAAATTCACCTTAAATTATTGCATTTCAGGGGCCATATGGAAATTATCAAAGAAAATCTATTTCCCACTCCACCAGTAAACTTTTAAAATCAAAATAGTGTATAGTTCCCAATCATCTTTAAAGATCTCTGCGGCGGTGTAAGAAAGGCTGAAATTTGTATATCATCTCATTAGCATATGGGGCCCATTTTAATAACTGGGAATGTTATTGCATGGGGGTCATATGCAAATTTAAAAAATGAAGCTTTTTGAAAATTAATACTGTTAAGAAAAAAATTACTCTCATTATTTTCGACCTTACTTTGAACATTTTTTTCAATTTACACTGCCCACTTATCTCTAATATATTAAGAATTAAAGCACATTACCACCTTTTTGGGTAACCCTAAATGTGCATTTTCAAAAGTATTTAGCCCCTTGGGTATATTTGATAACTGTGTTGTGTTATGCACTTGCTTTGCCTGAATAACAGATGAGGAATATGCTTTGTCACTCAAACTAGAACAGAATTAAACATGACCATTCTAGTTCATAGCAAGAATGATTTGTAACAGTTGTAGGAAAACGTTTCTTCCTTTCAGGGTTACCAATTTAGCCATTTTGAAGATAGTTCTGGCCATGATATCTGTTTCAAACACAAGAATTTCTTCAAACAAATCTGTACTTAAGCAGTTAATAACTTTATGAGAATAAATAAGCAGTTAAAATATATATTACGGAATTCTGAACAAAGTAATTTTTTAATTTGCAGCAATAATTATTTTTAAAAAATTACATCTAGTTCATAAATAATAGCTCCAGTTCTCCAACCATGATGTAGAGTCAAATCAGCAAGATCTGAGTAGATTTGATCACCAAAGTACAAGACATGACTTCCACGCCATTCAGTAATACGCTGCAGGTCTTGCAAGTTGCCCTTAAAAGAGACAAATTAAAGATATTTTAAAAACATAAAATCCTTATAAATAAAAATGAAATTCTGTTTGTGGGTTTGTTTAGACCGTATACAAATCCACAAAAATGGACCTATCAGCCTGAAATTTTGCACAGATGTGCAAAATAATATAGGATAAATGATAGTCCCTTTTAAAACTGTGCAAGTCAACCCATTCCCAGAGTTTAAGAGAATTTTTATGTTTTCTAAGCAGAAAGCTTTCCGATACCTGACTGTGTAGTAAACACAGCGAGATTTACAAGCAAAATCTACATCACTTTGATGTCAAAAAAACACATCACGAATGAAATAACCTTTTTTTTTTTTGTTATTTAAATTAGTTGGATTACACAGATTGACATTTTTTTTTCTAAAATAAAAATAAAAGATGTCTTTATGAATTCAAATCCCAAATTCGATCGATGTCATTTTGATGTCACGTGTTTGAAATTGCTCCCAAAACTTGGTCAATAATAGACTGTTACGTCATTGACTAGAAAGAACCCTTTTATTTATTTTGAATTCGTGAATCATGGATATAAACATTTATGTGACTAAACATGGTAAATGCAGAAAAAGGAGTTTTACGAGCACATATCAATTAGCTCAGCCAAAGCGTGAGAACTTAAAATCATCTGCTAATTAATATCTGGATTAGAAATAGTGAGCTGTTACATACTAAAGTATTTTTTTATTACACAATTTTTGGAACCTGAATTTTCAGTAAGACATCTTCTGCATATTAGGATAGGTGAATAAAATTGTCTGCAGTTAAGTTGGTAAGCAGTAATAATTATTATTAGAATTACGAGCAATAATATGACGAATGGTAATGTATAACTATTTTCTAATAGTCTGTTTAAACTCAATCATGAAAAGCAGATTCATGCGAATGGTGCTAAATTATCGATGTTATATTTTTTATTAGGATTTTACAGTAAATCCTTTCTCCAGTTAGATAGACATGCTTACATTGTTTTCTTCATACACAAATTTATAAAAATCTATTCTAGTCTTCGTGCAAAGTATCCATTTATGCTATATACATGAATTTTAGCTTATGTTTGTCAGAAATAGTGTAGCTTTCTATCAATGAAAAAATACACAAGAATTTCTTCAAACAAATCTGTATTTAATCGGTTAATAATTTTATGAGAATAAATAAGCAGTTAAAATATATATTCACAAGAATTTCACAAACAAATCTGTACAAGAATACAAGATCTTGTATCTGTACAAGAATACAATCTGTACAAGAATCTATATTTCTTTAGAATAATCTTCAATATGATATATGCATGAAAGGTAGCCTATATTATACAGGGATAGTATAGTTTTCTATCAGTGAAAAGAAGTTTTAAAATTGGTTCAAAAGTTACAGAGATGCCTACAGAGGATATTAGAGTTCTTTTGAGTGTCCCCATAGAAGTACTATTTATGCTGTATGAATTGAAATCTATAGAAGATACTCAAATTTTGATTACATTTTTAGAATCAGATTGAAAAGTTCTGTAAAAAAATTTTCACTTCATTATAGGTAAGGCGTTATTCAAGGAAATAAGAAAAAAAATGGCAAATTTTATGCAGAAATTTTTAAATTATAATAATTATTTACTCAGTATTTAATAATCATAGAACTATTAAAATTGTGTTTTGTGGTTATCTCAGCCTATAAATCATCTGTAAAAAATTTGAGTATAATCTGAATGGTGTAGAATTTTACCTTTTTTTTTTTTTTTTATATGGGAAACGACCTGGTAGGCTTGTTTTTTTTGGAGGGGGCAGGGGCAGTAGTGCATGTAAAATAGAGCATATTTGGCACAAAAATTACCTTTAAACAAAGATGTGCAGGATTTGTGTTTTAACATTAATATTACGGTGTTTTATTCAAAAAATCATACAATCCGATTGTAGGATCATGCAATCTTACAAAACATCCAAAATCCATACATATCCCTGTACAGCTAAACAGTACAAGTTGGCAGGTATGTAATTCAGAATTACATAGTATTGTAAAATCAAAAATGTTTCATACACTTGCTAATAACTTTACAATTGATGTTGGCAAAGTTCCCAAATTGTGCTTCACTAAACTATTTTCCTAAAAAAATAATGATCTAAAATCAGTAACTATAAATTGTATTTCATTTTGAATGACTCAGTTCTTGGATAACAAAATCATTTCTAATAAAACTTAATAAAAGTTAACTAATACTTCAACACCTTTCATGAAGTGACTATCAATAGGTATGTTAAAGTAACGTTTTAGACCCTGCTTTCTGTGTAATTCTGAATTATCTAGGTTTCTTCTACTACCCTTTACAGTTGTGTCAGATATTTTTGGAAACACCATATATCCTACATGGTTCTTACTCTAATTAAATAACAAAATTTAAGGGCTTTTTGAGGTTATTACAGTAACTTTTAAGGCTTCATTTAACATTGTATTTACTGCCACCCAAGGGGTGTAGGGGCTAAAAAATCATTCTATCATTCCTTGGATTTGGGTTTGATTCTCTGCTTAAACTTGTGTGTTATCTCGTCCATATCTTCATAGGTTGTAATGTTGGCTGTCCATTGGGTGCCCCCACAATAGAATGGCCATTACCTTTGGGCCATTGTAGTGTCAAATGTCTAATTGGCAAGAGTCTTCCCATCATTAAAAAAATTCATTAACTGCAGATGTTTTATAATACAAGCGTTAAAAAGGCTACAAAAAGATAATCATAACTTTTTTAACTCTCTGGGCATTTTATTAATTTCTTCACATTTTATTCAGTTTGAATTTCTGCTCTTTAGCTGAATGGTACAGAGTATTTGGAAAATATAAATCAAAAATATAAAAGTCATGTGATAGCTCAGTACTGCGGGATAGTGGAAAAACTTGAGAATTTTTAAAAATTTGTATTAGAAGATAAACAGGTTATTTTTTTAAGGGTTTTCTGCAAAATTTAAGGGCTTTTTAGAGATTCAAGGCCTGTGCTTCTTAAGAGCTCCTAGAGTCTGGTACAACCCTGATAGGTGTTTAGCATATTTACATTGTTATATGGAACTGCACTTCAGCAAATATTTAATTACTGAAGTTACAAAATTTAACATATTTACTCATACTAATTTGTAAACATGAATATTTAATACAATAAATGCAGATTGCAATTTATAAAATATTCAAAAGATAAAATTCTATTAGATGCTAAACATTTTAATAAAAGAAACAAATTTTTAAATATAAATGAGAAAACAAGCTATACTTCTAGATATATGAAGCCTGGCTTTAATTCTTCAACTCTAGACCATAACTGACTGTCACCAACTGGATCATATATTCTGAATGGTCTGTACAAAGATTTTGAAAAATAAATTTATGATATCGAGTCATACTATATAATAAGACAAATATTTTACACAAAATACATATTGAGGATTCTGGCAAAGGATTTTATACACACATAATATCTAATGAAGTATTATAATTTTCTTCTATTACAAGAAGAGTGGGGAAGGAGGGGGGGGTGGAAGAGAAAGAAAAAAAAATTAGGCCACCAGAATCACTTTTGAGATGAAAGATGTTTTAGCCTAGGCTTTTTGAGGCCAGAAGACTTTTGAGTAAAACAACTTTTCACATAAAGATTTTCACATAAAGATACTAAATACTTATGTAATAATTATTGCAATGAAATTTATGATTGGGTATTAATTTCAATTATGACAAATTAAAATGTTTTTAAAAATTAGAGTTTATCTCCTTACAGATTGTATGACAATAGTATTTCTGGATGTTTAAAAAGCTTATACAATTCTGTGTAAAAACATAAGCTGCTGTTCATTTTAAATCATGTACAAAAAAAAAAGTATCCTCATTATTTTTCCAATTGGATATTGGACAATATTACAGATATTTCTAATCTTTTTATTTATAGATACAATTATAAATGGAATTTTTAAACAATTTCTGTAAAAGAACCAAATTCTCTTGCATTCCTTTTCGCTACATCCTTCAACCTTCCTTCCCCAGACAGCACATAAGCTAAAATCAAGCTTGACATTTCCTTGAATTTGACGTATTAATGCAAGCTTGGCTTTAGCTTGATTTTAGCTTTCAAAGTGCGCAGTGATGGCGCCATCTGTGAAAGAGAATGGACATTAATTGTCTAGTGTCCTCAAATTTGCCGAAAGTTCGTAAAAGATGTGTTTTTTTTATTACCAGTGCCATATTACCGGCAGGGCAAACGAGGCAACTGCCCTGAGCCTACAGATTTTAGGGCCCAAAAATCTTACATCTTACACTTTTGTAGTTTTAAAATAAAATTACAAAGGGTAAAAAAAAATTCAGAAGTTAAATAATTTTTTTAATTATAAAGTATGAACAATGAAAATAATTCAAATTTACATTTGTATAAATTAATATAAACTTATTATTAATTCTTCGAAATGCTCTATATCGATATAGCATACCAATATGTAGGAAAATAACTAACCACATTTGTAAAGAGAATTTTTAGCGTTAAAAAATAGCAAAATTTTTCAATTATTTGTTATTTTAAGAAATATTTACAAAAATGACTAAAGTGTTTGTATTCCATACATGTTAGCAACTGTGATATAGCATTTTGAAGTAATATTTAACTATCTGTTTCTTTGATTTCAGATTACTTAACACAAAATTTGTGTTAAGTAAACCCATTCTATATATCCAAATATAGAAATTCTTCAAAATAAAATACAGTTATACTACGAAATTGATTTCAAAATCAGTCGTTTGTCTCGATTTTGGCCAGCAGTATTGCTCATGAGTGTTGCGGTACTGAAAGTTTTAAAACGTGTGCTGCTCTTAAGTTTATATTATGTTTATTTCCCTATTAGTAGAGTCTCTAAATCACACATAACATTATTTTAATTTTGATGCATCCCATGGAAAAATAAAAGAAACAAATAACACATCGCCCACTTATCAATCTGGCGAGAAAACAGCGTGATAAGTCACTTCAAACTTTAGTCATATCTGCGGGAAGCTTAGTAGCTGAACAGATAGCGAGCTCGACTCCCAACCAAAAGGTCCCGGGTTCTATTCCAGCCATGAACACTTGATGGAAACAGATTAAATTAAATTGAAATTTGAGCGTAGAGGGGGAAAATGCGTGGCAAAGTAAAATATGTGGGGCAAGTTCGCCGACCGGCGCCCCGTGTATTTAGGAAAATTTTTTAAGCTTGAAATGTCAAGCTTAATGCAAGCTGGGCAAGTGTAAACTAGAACACTTGATTCAAGCTTGCATTAAGCTTACACGCTTGAAATTTTCAAGCTAAATTCAAGCTTATTGACTTGATAAATCAAGCTTGCTGCAAGTTTGCTGTGCTGTCTGGGTCAATCCAGGAATTTTTTCCAAGGTCCTATTTTTGTGAAAATAGTCTATTTTTGCAAATTTCAACATCTTTTTTAAAAAATGTTGTGAAAATTTACAAATCACTTTTTTGTTAAAATGATATACAAAACAAATGTAGGGTAAAATGCTGATAAATAGCTGATTTATTCAAATGTATTTTGGGGAAGGGGCTGTTTTAATGAATTGTAATTTTGTGAAAGGTCTGCAAAACAGACCCAAATTTTGTCTGCCTTTTCACTGCATTCACTGTCTAAGAAACATATACATTAAGTCAAAATTAACATGTTGCATTAAGTCAAAACTAACATGTTGCATTAAGTCAAAACTAACATGTTGAAACATAAGTTTTTATGAGCTAAAAACTAAAATTTAAATATGAATCAAATAAAATGGACCTGCTTTTATCAGTAAAAAACTTTGGTTTTCTAGCTTGAACTACAACCAGGTCAAAAAGTTCCATCCAATTTGAACCAATCATGTAATTCATGCCAATATCGCTAAAGAAAAAAACAATAATATTCAGATATAAATATTTTATTAGCAAAAAATATAAATGAAATAGCAAGATAACTGATATTAGTATTTCTATTGAATGAATTTCACTTGGTACATTATACAAAGTGTCCAAAAAGGTGGTAACAGGTTTTAATTCTTTATCTATAAGGGATATGCAGTCCGTGTAGTTTAAAGAAATGAAGAAATGTTCAAAATAAGGTCCGAAATCACCTCATTAGTGTATGAAGTACCAACAAGGCCGTACCCAGGGGGGGGGGAGGGACCAGGTGGTCTGACATACAGAGGATTAATCCATAGTTAAAGAAACGAAGAATACCTATTTTCTCCGATGAAATATAATTCGGCCGCAGTCCACAGCCATCACCAGCCATTGTTGCTCATGAATGCTACTGATCCGGATTTCTCCTCTCCTCCATGTCGAAACTGTCACCTAGTTCACTTCATCCTAGATTTTGCTTATTGCTGCATGTGTCATATCGTTGATGCTGCCATCTGTTGAAGAAATTTCTAGTGATTCTTGTAGATATGCATAGGATTTATTACTGAAATTGGGCATTTCAGTTATTCCTTCGAAGTCTATTGTTATGGAGTTATTTAGTGCTAAACAGGATAAAGCTGTGCTCTGTTTATTAAATTTAATATCATTAATGTGTTCTTTTTTACATTCTTTTATTTTTCACTTGGTTACTCTGATGTAGCAACCTTTAGTTTTAGTTTCTTGAAATATTATGTCAATTTTACTGATGCCAGCAGTGCCTCCTGGATCAGAAACATCTTTTTTGGATCTTACAGATTGAAAAATGGTTTGGTTGGGTTTATAGATATCCGAATATATTTATTTGCAGTATTAGAAATTTTATGGCATTATTATTTTGGCATGCCTCTGCTGAAGGGAATAGCTGTAGTAAAATTTAATTTTTCTTTTTGCCCACAGTTAATTTTGTTTAGTTTCTTGTTTCTTTCTTTTAGGATTTTCTTAACAATATCTTGAGGATAATTTGCAGTGTGGCATTCATTATGAATGAGTTGGATTTCTTGCAATAAATGTGAATTGGAACACCACTACTTAATACACAATCAATATACTATCTAACAGCGGCTGTTTTATAATTAAAAGGAGTATTAGATTTAAAATTGACAATTGTTGGTACTAGTAGCTTTTAGGTAAACAGTAGTTTGAAATTCGTTAGGTTTGTTTCTAATTATTTTTACATCCAGATTGTTTAAAATATTAATACTTTCTTTTTCATAGGTAAATTTGTTATTTGGGTCTAATTCATTTATTTTTTCTAAAATATTGTTTTCATGGTTATTAGTTTCTAAAATCGCAAAGATATCACCCACATAATGTTGGCAGACTTTTATTGCACTATTATATTTATTTTTCTTTTTTTTTTTTTCTATAAGTCGCATTTTCCAATCTGCTACTATCCCTGATATGGGTGACACCATTAGGACCCCCTGTTTTTGTTAAAAGAATTTACTGTCATATTGAAAATAAGAGTATTTCAAAATTAGGTTTATGGTACCAGTTAGGGTTATTAACAAAGTCATATGTTTTGTAGGTTGTAGAAATTTGTTTATTGATAATGTGATTCATTTCGTTAATGTCTATGAAAGGATATAGGTTAATGGCATCAAAGCTAACCATTGTGTCTCTTTCATTGATCTTGCAATTTCTTAGGTCTTTCAGAAAGTCATCAGTTGATTTTAAGATGCAGAATATTTTACATGTATTTTCCTAATGAGTAAGTTCGGCCTTCCCACTTGCTGACAATAGGTCGGAGAGAGGGAGGTGCTTTGTGGTCTTTGTAGCTCCTATAATTTTCGCTATAGAAAATAGTGTCACCCTATAATTAAAATGGAAAATTACATGAATGAGACCCTAATATCAAATTTATATGTGAAAAAGAAAGTAATGTTTTAAACACTCTGGATGTAAAAATAATTAGAAACAAACCTAACAAATTTCAAACTACTGTTCACCGAAAACCTACTAGTAATACAGACATTGTCAATTTTAAATCCAATTTTCCTTTTAGTTATAAAATAACCACTACTATATCATAGTGATCATGCATTAAGTACTTGCTCCAATTCACATTTATTAAAAGAAGAAATCCAATTCATTCGTAAGCAATGTGACACTGCAAATTATCCTCAAGATATTGTTAAGAAAATCCTAAAAGAAAGAAACAAGAAACTAAAGAAAATTAACTGTGGGTCAAAAGAAAAATTAAATTTTACTACAGCTATTCACTTCAGCAGAGGCATCGCCAATAAAATTTCTAATACTGCAATAAAGAAAAATATCTCAATACCTATAAAACCTAACAAAACCATTTTTCAAAGTGCAAGGTCCAAAAAAATATATATTAATCCAGGACATACTGCCAGCATCTATAAAATTGACATAACATTTGAAGAAACTAAAAGTAAAGTTTGCTACATTGGAGTAACCAAGCAAAAAATAAACAAACATAAAAGGAACACATTAATGATAGTAAATTTAGTAAACAGAGCACAGCTTTATCCTGTTTAGAGCTAAATAACCCTATTACAATAGACTTCGAAGGAATAACTAAAATCACCAATTTCAATAATAAATCCTATGCATAGCTTTGAGAATCGTTAGAAATTTCTTCAACAGAGTGCAGCATCAATGATATGGCACATGCAGAAATAAGCGAAATCTGGGATGACTTACTCAGGCAGTAATTTCGACATGGAGAGAAGAAATCCGGATCAGTGCCATTTAAGGGCAACAGACTGCGGCTGAAATATATTTCGTCAAGGGAAATAGGTATTCCTCATTTCTTTAACTACGGATGCTAGAAATTATGGATATATAATGAAACATCTCTTCCTAGAGAAAAAAACAAAAATAAGATAACTTATACACCCTGTCTCTCCTTTTTGCAAATTAACATCCAGAGGTTGGAACTAATATGCCACAAATAGTGAAATGACAGTAGTCGCTACTTTTTTTGTAGTTTGTAGTTTAGTGTGCTACATTTTTAAAAAGTAATGTAATAAGTAATGCAATACAAAAAAATCACTAGTTTGTAGAGAGTTCTAGCAACAACTTTTAAGGTTACTTTTGCCGCCTCATTGCTGTTGTGCAATGGATCGCATAGTGTGATCACCGTCACTTCGGAGCTGTTTAGCAATGTTTAGTCAGGCTTGCAATTAGGGGAGGCAAACGGGGCATGTGACCCAGGCTTTGTGCTGACATAGGTGCCAAATTGGAAAGAAAAGGAAACTATAAGGTTTGCCCTGGGGCCATGCTGATGGAGAGGCTTCAAAAGTGATTTGCCATTTTTTGAGAAGACAAAAGTCCATGTCTGAAATGAATAGCACTCAAGTGCTAATAAAAAATAAAGGATTAAACTGTAACTAAATGTTTTATTCATGCAGACAATATTGTTATACAACACAGCTTGGGCCTAAGTCCCAAGAAACTCATTTTTGTATCAGATAATTATGCAGACATTATCAAAACTGCACAGAATATTTTAAAAATTGGAGAGCAAACAGTAAGCTCTGAAATATATTATATATATATATATATATATATATATATATACCACTTCATGGGATTTGGATATGATCTCAAAATAAATGAGATTTTTTAAAGATATTTATTGAGTAATTTATCTGAATATTGTTTAATAGGATAATTTATTTACTTATGTTTCATCCATTAAAAGACATTTAAGAGTACTATTATACAAATTAAAAACAAATTTTGGTATTTCTAGAATACTTATGTTTTAGTCATATGATTTAAAGATGTAAAAGTGAATATGAAAAATGTTTACAATTTCAAATGATCAAATTAAAATATTAATTTCCAATTATGACACATACACATATATTACGTAAAATACTTATACTTACACAAACTTAAAAGGACTGTTTGTAATTAAAAACATTTTCTTGTCAGACTGTCGTAACCTTTTAAGAAATAACCCCATGGCAGGATGCTTTTCAAGGTATTGGTCTGCAAAAATAATACACATGATAATACACTAGATGCACATTACCAAAACAAATACAGTGAAACTTTTCAGGAGCCCTCCGTCCCGTGAAAAATTGGTCATTAAGAGAGGTGGTTGCTCAAAGCAGTATAAATATTTGATAGCCAAGAAAAAAAAATGCTAAGAGTATTGCTTGTTTTGTTATTTATGAAATTGCATACTAATACCTAAGTAATTAAACAAACATTTTTTAAATTCAAATTATAATAAAATATTTAGAAGTTTCAGATTATTTCATTCTTTTTCTCTCTGCACGAGTACTTCTCTCTGAACTTCATATTTTACATTGCACAAAATAGCATTATCCTGATATTCTTCATGAATTCTGAATCTGACAAAATTTATTTGCTTTAAAATTTGCGTTTTGGGTTTTCTCCACAACCAAAAGTAACTGGCAACTTCCTCTGTGAATTTCCTTTTTTGTGCGATTCGATCACATCAATGCGCTGATCCAATGGTAAAATCACACATTTTCCTTCTCTGGTGACAAGATTATTACAGTAAGTGTATGTGTACTCGACTGCTGTCAAATGACAGTAGAGCAACTGCTAGAAAAATTTTACAAAAATGCAGAAAATTTTCGGACAAGGAACCCGGTCAGGTTGCTTATAGAAGGTTGTGTGGTCTCTTCTAGACTTTTTTTTGTAACAGTATGTAGATAGGGTGAAAAACCAGTACCTTAAAAAATTGATTGTTAGAGGAGGGGGTCTCTTAATAGAGGTGATCGCTCATAAAAGTTTCACAGTATTGATAACATTTAAAAAGTAATCAGTTAAAACTTTTCTAAAAGTATAATTCTATGACATCAGTTACATAATTGCAACAATATATACAATAAAAATGTACATAAAATTATTTTTAAAAGTTTACAAAGTTCCATTTGTTTATCACAGACCTTGTCGGGTATAGATTTAACACATACTTTTGAAACTTTCCTATATTTCTTAATAACTAATCTCACAAATACTTGAATGTCATATCATTAATTTTATGAATGGAGAGAAGGTGTGGCTTATTTTGGCATAGTAAAAATTATTTGTGTATTTCCTTGATTTCAAAAAGGACGATCATAACAAATCACATGGTTTCTTAGTGATAAATTACTTCCAAGTAAGCAGCAACACCAGTGAGAATAGAATGAATGTCTACCAATAATCACAGCAATGGTTAACATGAGGAGTGCAAGGCCAGTCCCTGGGGACTGAGGAATGAACTTTCCATTAGGGCAATGTCAGTCCCTGGGGACTGGCAATATTAGTTAAGCTTGAGTACTTGCTTGAAAGTTAACTGGAGTTCATTGGAGCACCCGCCATCAAGTACTCACTCACAGCTGGCTGAATGGAAAGGACAAGAATATCGGCACTGTTCTCCTAAAGATATTTAATGATTATAATAAGATTAATAAGTGTTAACTGAATCTGACGTACTTTCTAATGTGCCAAGAAAAGGGAAAATGCAATTGGAAAAGTCTTTGATGATATGGGTTTGTTATAGGCACTTTGTTTTCTCTCATCTTTATTGAGATATTTACATGTTTTAACACTAGAACCACAGTGTTTCAGATATACTTAAAACTGCGGGCTGGTCAAATCGACCCAACTTGTAGAATTCACATTGCGATGCAACAATAATATTATATTTCAATAGTAATGACATTAGTTCAATCTTAACATTCACATTAATTTTAATATTACATTAAAAGCACAAAAATATTGTTGCTATAATTCTTGTTAGAACCGCATCACTTGAGATAGGTATACCTAAAACCACGGTATAGGCGAAATTGACGCAACTTGTAAAATTCACGTTGCAATGAAAATGACATAATGATAATGGTATGCTATTATGCCATTTATTATGTCATTACCATGCATTTTATGAATGATAATGATGTTTATTTAATTTTAAGGTCGGATTCTACACTCGTGGGACGTTTTGGGTCTAAATGACCCATTCCGCAATATCAGGTATACATGTTAAAAACAAAAAACATAAAAGTTACGAGCTTAAATTTTTTACAAATAATTAATAACATAAAGTTAAGAAAAGTCACAATTTTTTTAAAATTTCAGTTCGTAACTTTTTGAAAAAAAAGGAATCAAATCTGGTTTTGGGTCAAAATGACCCATCCTGCGGTTCTAGTGTTAAAACATAATTTGCACCGTTTTGTCAAAATTACCAATGACATCATCATGGTGTCAATTGGCAGCCTGATGGAGACGATCTCTACCAAGATTTTTCTAGATTTTCAAAAAACTGCAGTTTTGTTCCTTTTGCAATGGACTGCTTCTTACTTTATATTTTATACATCAATGAATTGCCCTATTAATTTATCCAAAAATTTTTGGAGGAAAAACTTTAAGTATTATGCTGCCTCTGGTGGCATCACAATTTCAATCTTTTTCCATCCACCTAGATAATGAATATTTTCCCTTTAGCATACCTTTTTTTAATGTCTAAAAATAAGTTTTAACTGTTCATTGCAGATTGCATACTAACCCTTTGTGCTTGAAGCTATTTTTGTTCGAGCAACCCAGCAACTTGAGATGAGTTAATCAATATGCCACATTTCATGCATTTTTTAAAAACTAGCTTAAAATAATTTCAGACACTTTAATGCTTTCAAACTTTTATATTTTAACATTTCACATACCTTCAAAGAAGAACATCTGCAAAATGCCTTTTTGCTTAGTATGATATCAAACTCATCTTCATGCTAAATGATTTCTTTATCACATTACACACTTATTGGTAACCCGCATGAATGTTAGTCGCCACTCGCCAAATGGCTTAAAAATCCTTTATTGGCAGATAAAAATTTAGGTCCACTCACCATAATGATAAGTGATGCTCAACAGACAACAAATTTAAACTGTTGTTTCATCCTTTATTATGGATGTGGCTTGTTGATTAATCTAAGTAGCTGGTAAAAAATAAGCCTTACCAGCCACCATGGCTGGTGCAAATTTTACACTTTAGAGAGGGTTACTTATTGAGCTCAGGAGCTTTGAAAGAAATATTCCTATTGCAGGGACCATGAAGTTTGAGCTAATCTCTAAGACAGATTTTGACCCATGTTTACAAGTTACTTTAGATAAGAAATTCCTAGACATTCTAAAGTGGTGTATTATTCTACATTTCATAAGATTACACACAAAGGTCTGAGGATAGACTTATAAAGCAATATTGTTTAAGTTAAGATAAACATTGTTACCACTTGAATTACTGCATTCATCCAAGGAATGAGTAAAAGGCACCTCACAAGTTACCCCATCACATCCAGTAGTGAATGAGAGGTATCTCTTGAGTGCAAGAGAGAATCCTTTAGAATCCAGCTGGGACGACAGTCATCCCATGAAATGCTTTTGACCAAAAGCCAGCACCCGGGTTTACTGCAGTCCCAGGGGTTTCTTCCCTATTCTAACTAGTGTATTTTTCCAGAGCCCGATCAAGACAACTGTGGACCCTGGGCAGAAGAAAAAAATTGGGCCCCACGCAATAACCTCCCCCTTCCAAAAAAGAAAAACAAATATTATGATTGGTTTATTCTGAAGTTTTAAATATCTTCCCCTTTCCAAACACAAATTTTGTTTTAAGTAATCTGAAATAAATGAATATAGTTACATGATGTCAATAATATGGACAGTGAAACGTTACATCGAAATACTATATCACAGTTACCAGCATGAACGGAATACAACCACTTTTTGTAAACAGTAATATTTTTTTTTTAAATAACTAATTCACACAAATAATTCAGAATTTTGCAATTTTTTCAACATTAAAAATACTGTTTACAAAATGTAGTAGGTTATTTTCTTACATGCTGGTATGCTATATCCACTATAGAGCATTTCGAATAATTGAAAAGAAAAGAATTATTTAATAGAAATGTAAATTTGAATCATTTTCATTTTTCATGATATATAATTAAAAAATCTTTTGAAATATTTTTCTCCTTTGTAATTTCATTGTAAAATTATAAAATGTAAGATTTTTGGGCCCCTAAAATCTGTGGGCCCTGGGCAGTTGCTCCGTTTGCCCTGCCGGTAAGATGGCACTGTCTGGGGAGTTTTGAAAAAGAACATATTAATGAAAGGGATGAAAAATCTTGATTCTACAAAATATCTAGCCACAGAATAAATGTTTAGTGCCATAGCGCCGGACTCAAAAAAGATTAAACAGTGAAAAAACTGCTGTTTCGAAAGTAAAAAAGCATTCAGTTTAACTTTAAAAATTAAAAATATACAACCTTAAACTTCATGTGACACATAAATTACATATCTTAATCTTTTTTTTTTTTTTTCTTCGCCATACTAATTCTAAGAGAAACTCTGCCATTGCTATTTTATTGCAAGTACATCAGTTTCCATTTAAAAACTTATCCAAAAATACTGCTAGTTTTACTCACAGACTACCAAGTTTGGAATATATATAAAAATAAATAAATAAAAAAACATACCAATATTATGCTCATCCAACATCTTATGCATAACAGGATGTATGCTCTGAATTGCATGCTATATAAGATATGAATTAGTTAATATTATTAATGATTCTTAATACGAAATGAAAACAGCTTAAACAGGCTGTATGACAGTGAAACAACTAAAGATATTTTTAAAATTTTAAGATTAAAGAAGTAAAATAATACAAAGAGTAATTAAATAATTAAAAAAAGATTTATTAAAAGATTTTTTTAATGAAAGAATAAAAAAATAAGTTTAATTTTTTTAAACAAACTTAAAAAAGTAAAATAATACTCTCTTCTGGAACACTGAATTTTTTTTTATGACTATAAATTAGGTAATAAGCGTAATAGCACTCTTATGCTTTAACCTTAAAATATTCCAATGTTTCCAGTTTGAGAAAAGAAAATTATTTCCTTTTTAGTTTGCTTAATAAAAGTGCTTTAATTTATTTATTTTAGGAAACTTACAATCAGTTTTTTTAATCATCCTACTTAGAAATTATATTTTTACAAAACTAAATTAAAAAGGTCTAATTATGAACAAGATTTACCAGCAAGAGAAACTTTCATTGAGAAAACACTTCACAGAAATGTCATAACTCATGACATTTCTGTGAAGTTTCATTGCATCTATCTATTTATTTCTAAAGCACAAGAATCTATCTACTTATTTCTAAAGCAAAAGAATACCAAGTAAATTAAATATGTTAATTCTTACCTGAATATCATAAGACAAGATCTCAGGATGATACGGAATATTGTGTTTTAAAAAATATTCAGTTACGTTAGAGATCAAACATATTTCTGGCACAGAAAAAAGATCATTTAGTTGTTTCATTCTAGCACTGCCCTAGTTAAAAAAAGTAAATACATTTAACACAAAACATTATTTGCCATTATTATATTTGCAATAGTTAGGATAAGAACATCAATTGATTTCAAATTATTATTAAAATGTATTATACTTTATAAGAAAGTTTTTTTTAAATCTTCACAAGATTTTTTTTTTAATTTAATTTCATTCACTTTAGTCATTATTACATGATACATGTACAAAAGCTTACGCAGTTAGAAACAATTTTCTCAAAATCTTTAAAACTCCAATGCTTATAGCTTGAGTTGAGTCACCATCTATTATGTCATCAAATTTTATATCATTTGCTGTAGTCCATATTGCTGCATGAACATAAATGTACGCAATTTGAAATTATTTTCACAAAATCTCAAAATCTAATCAAGATTTTTTTTAAATTTGATGCTGATATTTTAAGTTGAGTGACCACCTATCATGTCACTAAATTTCATTTAACTCGCTTCAGTCGTTTTTATGTGATGCGTGAACAACAACAAACAAAAAAAAAGGAACGCAGACAGAAGGACAGAATATTTTGGGGGGTCATACTGGATTGCTTGAAACAGATAGAAATCGCAAAATTTTTGAATTCCAAGTAATGTACAGAAAAAAATCTAATTTTATTTATATAGATATTGGCAAAGCTGATAAGAATGCATCTTTTTGAGTGAAATATTTTTGAACAGCAAAAAACAATTCTAAATATAAAGAATTTGTAACGAGAACTTTATTATCAGGAATATAGTTTTATTTGTCTAATGATGTTTCACTCTAATTAAGATAATTTTAGAGGATTTATTAAATTCCAAATTAACTTTAAGATAATTTTCTATGACGCCAAACAGCATTACAAGCCATTGATTTAATACCATTACCTTAAAAGTTAGGTTTGTTCAATTGAAATTAGAACGGAAGTATTTACACCTTAACTAAATATTAAAATAGTTGCTTTAGATCTCTTGTATATTTCTAAACTAAAATAAAAATATTTTTGAATTCACTAACAAATATCTAGGACAGATTGGAACAGGAGTGTAGTAATTCAACACATACATGCATACATTTATATATATATTAGGGTAGGGGGCTCCAAGTCACTTGATTCCCTTCCTCCTTGTCATTTTCCATGCCATTACATTGAGATTACGAAGACTCACAAGAGTCATGTGGGAAATTATCAAACAAAAATACTTGATTTGTTAATTAAAAGCATAAAAACGTTGTAAAAAATACTTTTCACCAGACAAAATCATTAGTGTAAAAATTTCAGCCTAAATAACTATATAACCTTTAGAAAAGTCCTTACAATTTAAATACTATTATTGTCACCAATATATAGCATATAATCATTTCTTTTCTTTTTTTTATTATAAATCTATTATTTTAAACTTCTGTTCTTGAAACTGAAGTCAACAAACTGCATTTTTACTTCATGAGGATCATTAATCACTAATAATCAACGCTTAATGCAAATTTAAAATTCCTACTCCAGCAGAAGGTCCTCTAATCATTTCTTGGGGAATATATGTACCACCATATATTTCAGTGACTTCTTTCTTCGCTAACTGAGTCATACCTCTAAATTAAGAAATACATAAGTAAATTATGCAACATTTTATTACATAGTAAAAGTACATGAAAATGTTACACTAAATGACATAAATCATCATTTTTTTACATGAATAGAAGAACAAATGATTTTAAGAAACCGTGAATACATAACTTGATTAAACTCATCACTGATGCCATCAAAATAAAAACTTTTCATAAAATATAGTCAAAGTAAAATGATTTCAAGAACAATACAATTCAACAAATGAATATAGTTGTAAAGCACATTATTCAAAACTTTTTTTTAATTATTAATCATACATTAACTTTTAATTAATGCACCTAAGTGTTATATTTAAAACATTTTACAGTTGGCATACATAGCACCAAAAGCATATAGGATTTATAAATTATCAACTATCAATAAAATTAAGTTTAATGCCCTGCAAGTTAATTAATATCACTGCATACAACACTGTTTCTACCAATGAAATAAAATACCATCATTAAAGTTAATAAACCGAAATTGCCACAATTTAATCCAGGCATGCAAATAAGTGGTCATACATTACAACCAAAAAATCAGTGTGCGAGACTAAAAATTACATTTCTTTCTGTGACTTTGAAAGATAAGAAAAGGTTGGTGCCAGCGAATGTTCGTCAATGCCACTAAATATTTCGCTCCTATTTGCACTCTGATTTAATCCTAATATAATGTATTCATCAGTGAGCACTTAACTGTATAATTATTGTGAAGGAAATATAAAAACTAGCTCAGTATGTAATAAGAGTTTTTGTTTATAATTTCATTTTTTCAGATTAGTATTTTTATTTGACTTATTTTCTAACTATAAAAGGTCAGTTCATCAGTTTTAAGTGGTAAGGGTACTGCTTAAAAAATTGAAGCCATTGTTTTAATGTTCTGCAAAATACAACAAACTTATAAAAGGAACTTTATACATAAACATGAAAAAAATGCATGTTAAAAAGAAAAAGAAATTAACTACAAATCAAAATTGAATCGGTGAGTGCAGAAACCACCTCAGTCACAAAAAGGAAATTTTTTTCAGGAGAGAGAAAAAAACTTCATAACTCCTCCAAATTTTCAAATATTTAAACTTATTTTTTTCCTCTGTCATAACATGCATTTATGTTTCTGTCATGCAAATATTGACTAATTTATGAAGTTTTTTCTCTCTCCTGAAAAAAATTTCCTGTTTGTGACTGAGGTGGTTTCTGCACTCACCGATTCAATTAGCTTCTTGCTTTATTTAGCATAAAAATATTATTAGTTTTCTCAAACCTTAATGGCCCTACAATAGCTTAGGGTTTTAAGTTTTGGATGCCTTCAAAAAAAGCATTCCTAATACCTATTACAAAATGTATGTCTATAATGTTTTAATACAATTTTCATTGACCAGAATCGAAAATGTGTCAAGCCTAAAACTTCAAACTGTTTTAATCAGACACTAAATTGCTGTTCTTAACTTAATACTTTATAAAGTTCATTCAGAATTTTTAACCCAGAATGCAGTATAATCTTTAAGACTTGACACATGGGCATAGAAACCAAACATAGCACTAATGAAACTGATTACCTCTGATGAAAAAATTTTTAGTTTTGAGGTTTTAATTATTACTATGGGATGGCCAGGCTTCAAATTTCAAAATCATGTAAGATGGTAGTATAAAAATAGGCATCCATACATATTAGCAAGGAGGGGACATTCCCTCCCACTTAGCTCCCCTGAAAAAAATATATATTTACCTTAACAATTACTAATATAACATAGATGTGGTTCAATACTAAAGTATAGTTTATTTCTGGGTAGGACCCCTGACTTGACCACCCTCTACAAACTATCATATGGGTGCACATGAGTATAGGGAAAAAATAAAAGACTTCATTTTATATTTATTTTGTAGTAGATAGTATTTAGGGAAAACTAACGAATAAGTAGAAGCATTTATAAAACGTTGCAAGTTCTCCATTTTAATGGAAAACATGAGTCTTGTTTCTTTTGTACAACAGCAATTCCAGGACTTATTAAAAATACATCAAAAGCGCTCAGTGACTTGTGACAGAAAATGTGTTCTGGGATTTGCTACTAATCATGTAGGGGACATCAAAACCGATACATATCAAAACTTGTAAAAAAAGAGTCTCTGAACAGATCTGCAACTTGTTAGAAGTCACTATATACATAAAAGGCATGACAGACATACTATATACATTTATTTTAAAAACTTGTAATAATATAATGCTTGCATTATATAATGGAGTTAACTTCAAATCCTAAAACAACAAAAAAATGTGTATGTGTGTTTGTTTTCTGCCTTGTTAATTTGGATAGTAAATCTTAGAATAGTAATATATAACTTAAACTTGTACAATATATGTTTGTGCTGAACTTATGTAAATTGGTTCTAGGAAAAATTAACTAAATTTACAAGAAAAATTAACTACATTCACATTCTAAGAAAAGTGTTTTTAAGAACTACAATTGTTAGAAAGTTGATATATCTATGTTTTTATGGATAATAAAAATTTCATTTGTTTATCATATGCTTTGTATGATTAATTGCAAGAAAAATACTCTTTATTTTTGAATTATTGGTGCAAACAAATTCTATTTTGTCCAACTAGAACTATGAAACCTACTCATTTTATAAAACTCATAAAGAGAAAGTGTCTACACCTCATTAAATTTTTTAAATATCTAATTATAGAATACTGGTTGCAACACTGAAAATAGTTTAAATTTTAAAAGAACAGAAACAACTACTGACCACTTTAAAAAATAAACAATAATAATAATAATAGTAATAATAAAAGAACTGAAATTATACCTATAACAACTTTCAAACTGAATTTGATGGAATGAATCGATTTTCATGAGAACACCCTAAAGAAAAGAATCAAATTAATAACCAAAAAATTTTTTCCAACGTAATGAAATAAAATAAGTGCACAACTAAACATACAGATAACCAATCCTTTTTCAAAATTTTAATTGCTATGTACAAGTAATAAAAAAGTTAAAAATTTGGATAGATCAAAGAAAATTGTTTTAAAAGTCAAACTACTTAAAAATGGAAGCATAAAAAGGTCTGAGAAAACTTCTATTTTTGCCTTAAAGTATAAAAATGTTTTTTTTTTTTTACATGAATAAACCATCCAAATTTTGGCAACCAGTGAACACATACATCATGCATGTCAGTTTTCTTAAGTAAAATTGCAAATTTATAAAATAAGGCTCAGTTATCCACAATAAAATATAATGGAATCTTATTAGCTTGATCCACCAGGTAAAAATAGTTGTATTTATGTTATCAGTAACTGTGTCTTTTTTCATAAAACTTGTTATCTAAATTTTACAGCTAAAAGTAATTTGGAAAAACCCAGAGTGCAGATCAATGAAAATATTTTTTTTTATTATTACCTGCAAAAACTATTAAAAAATAAAACATACACATTGCTTTCTAATATATATCAAATACATTTCATGTTATCACTTCACTCTAAAAAAATATTTTCATATTCAACATTATATGCATAAAGAGAAAGAGCACTCTTTTTTCATACCTTTTTTTTTTAATCCAACAACCCAGAGGAAAAAAATTTTAGATTACAATTGATTGAAAAAGCAAAACATTAAAAATGTTCCTGCTTGTACTCTAAAATCCATAGTATAATTTGATAATAACTCATGCCATTTAAAAAGGAGTTGATCCATACTAAAAGCAAAAACAAAATCCCTGAACTTCCTGACAGTCACTCTGACCTATTCCTGGTGGACTTAAGTTTAAAGTCCATACCAACAAAGACATTTTTCAGTTTAAGAAGAAAATTGATAATTTACTGATGTGATTGTGTAAGTGTTATGAAAATTACATTTTTAGGAATTTAAATAATGTGCCCTGAAAGGTTGATTTTTTTACTCCACTAATTTAAAATTTAATAATCCTTTTTATTTTACGAAATTATCATTTTCATTGCAGCAAACCATATGTGGGGTTTTTTATTTCAATTTTCCCATAGCACTGCAGTAATTTAGCATTTTTTGCCAATTAATACAGTATCTGTGAATTTTGAACAGTTCTATTACATTTATTTTAACATCAAGCCCACATGCTTGGTTGATTTATTCTAGTATCAATTGGAGATACTTAAACAGTGAGAAACATTGGTTTATTATCTGGCATGAATCTCATTTGGCTAAATTTGTTCTTGTTTGCTTATATCAATTCAATCACTAAGTGATTTTACCTTTGATCAGTTCAAGTATACAGAGTGATTCAAAAAAAAGTTTACAAAATGACATGGAAAATTAGGCATAGAAGAACCAAAAATCACATAGGAACACAGGGTTGCGAATGCCATCTGGAGCCACTAGAGGGCATTTAAAATAATTTATAAAGCAAAGACAAGAAATAAAACTATTTCAGATTAATTATTTATATTGGTCAAAAGCTACAAATCGGCTACATGTTAAAGGAAATTCTCAAACTTTTTTCCAGAAGCATAGGGATGCCTGATATCAACAATGCATTGAATGGCACACCTTCTCAAAAGTACCAGGTGTATCTTGAAGACATCCTGCTGCCGAAACAGTTCTTCTGACAAAGTCTTCTGGCAATGACATAGGTATTACATAAACAAGCTCTTTTAAAAAACAGAAAAAAATCGGAAACAGATCTGGTGATCTTGGTGGTATGGGACAGTGAATGAAGCGGTTTTGCACAATTGTTGATGCAGAGCAGCAAGGCACCTTCCTATAGGGATATTTTGCACAGCTTTTCATCCATTGCAGTTGGCCATGCCATAACTCAAATGCATGTCAGCCATTTTGCCAGATGTGTTACTCCCAACGCATCTGCGGTTTGAATGAAGACAATCTCGATTTGCTCACCTCTGTTTTTATATCAATGTCCTCTTGTGGTGTTTGCGACCTTATGTTCCTATGTGATTTTTGATTCTCCCTGAATGCTTGATTTGCCATGTGATTTTGAAAATACTTTTTTGAATCATCCTGTATAGTTGACCAGCCAGTAATTATACAAAAATAGAAGATAAAGCCTGTTGTAGAGGCAATTACAACAGGCACTATAAAAAACATTCAACAAAAATATGTCTACACTCAATATATTTAATCTTTGTCCACTTAATAAATAACTTCATATTCACTTTTATTATATACCGTAATCGGAATTTAATATTCTTCTAAAAATGTCTGAAAACTTTTCGCATTCGACAGATTTTGTTTCACTGGGAACATCTCCTCTTACAGTGTGTCTAATCTAAATAAAGCCACCTTGATTTTGTGCTGCAACTGGATGTAAAACAGACGAATAAGAACAAAACAAATATATTAAGAAAGTTTGCACAGAAATACATATTTACAAGGCAAAAACTTACTCCCTCCAGCACCTGGGCAAGAATAAATAATAAATGTGTAAAAAAGGAGAAAGAAAAGTGTCCCGCCCAAATAAAGCCAGTACTGTTAATAGCCAATATATTCGCTATGTTTACATATTACTTTGAAGAGTTAATGTAATATATCATTTACAATCCTTGGAAGATAGTAACATCAATATTACCCCAGTGTTCAAAGATGGTGGCCTTCAATTCTGCCACAAACTGCCTGACATTTGCATATTCATCCCTACTAAGGATATCCAAAGCATTTTTATAGGGATTAAGAACAAGCTAAAAGGATAAGACATTTCATGATATACAACCCATCAGTGAAAAACCATTCTCAGGAAGATTTTTCCATCATGAATGGGTGCTTTGGCCTGATAGGAAATTGGACTTCCGCCTTTAATTCTCCATGCAAATGGCAGTAAATGGGTTTATAGTATTTGTTTGTAATCACTAGTCTTCATATGGCCTGAGGTAAAAGCCAAGTTAAGTTTACTACCAGGTAAAGCCTCTCCACACCGTATAATGAGCCTCCATCTTCTTGTCTTTATGTAGAGAAGATTTTCTCGTATGTCAGTGGAACGCAACACCATCCAAATAATTTTTTTTTTTTTTTTTCATCCGAGACAATAACCCGACACAACTGGTCCTTCCCAGTTTGATAATATTTGGTCAAATCTACTCTTTGCCTGTGGATAGTGTTCAGCTGTTGTTGTTTTGTCTCCAAAAGACAAGAAAAGCTCATTATAGAGAGGCTTTACCTGGTGATAAAATTACCTTGGTTTTTCCTTAGACAATATAAAAGCTACGTATGCCATATAAAAGCCACTAATTTCCAATAAATGCTAGAAATCTACTTACTGCCATTTGCAGGGAGGATTAGTGGCCAAAGTTTGATTTTCCATCAGGACAACGACCCATTTATGTTGCATAATCCTCTCGAAAATGGTTTTCCAGTGATGGGTTGTATATCATGAATTATCCTGCAGTTCTAGCTTGATCACAATCCCCAAGAAAATGCATTGGGTATCTTCAGTAAGGATGGCTATGCAAATGTCAGTTTCAGTCTGTGGCAGAATTGAAAGCTGTCATCTTTGAACACTGGGATAATATAGATGTTACCATCCTCCAAGAATTGGTAAATGATATGTTACATTGACTATTCAAAGCCATATGAAAACACAGAGAATATCTTGGCTATTAACAGTACTGGCTTCATTTTGGCAGGATACTTTTCCTTCTCATTTTTGACACATTTATTTTTTATTCCAGCACAGGTAGGGCAGGGAGTAAGATTTTTCCTAGTAAATATATTCATTTCGTTGTTACTCCTCTGTTTCACATCCAGTTGAGGCACCAAACCAAGGTGGCTTTATTTAGATGGAACACACAGTATATCAATGTTTCATGCAGAAGAAATAATTTTATTTGTGAAAAAAAAGGAACTGGGTAATCTAGAGAAACTATTTTAAAGTAATTAGAGTCGCAATTTTCCCTTCAAAGCCTGATAACTGTGACTTCAGTATGATGTCATTATCACTTGTGACACCTAATTTTGTAAAGCAAATTATTAACTTTTTTTACTCTTGAAAATAAAATAGAGCTGAAAATTGGAAAAAAAAAAAAATCGCTTGAAAATTAGGGAACGGGTGGATTTTCAGATTTTTTAAAGTAGCAGATTATTTTCTTTATTTTTTTACATAATTATGAAAAATTTCAAGCAGATTGTACAAACGTGTAGATTTTCATAATGTTTTCTGTGTGCTTATTTTTTTTTTTTCTTTTTGGAGTAAAAGTTTTATTTTGGAGTGGTTAAACTGGAATTGTTTTAGAGTCAGTGAAACAGTGAGTCAGGGATCATCATTATATAGTAGGATAATTTGATATAAAGCAAAATGACCTAATATGTGGTATACTTTATCATAGCTTCAGCAAAAGTATGGATATACAAGCTTTTGAGAGCAGTTTTAAATTACATTTTCCACATTTTTCTTTTGTGTGTGTGTGGAGGTCCCTCACTTTTATGTAATGCTACAAATAAATTATACTAATCAGAACTTAAGTGACAAATGGAATGTAACCCATAAATGATCATAACATAATAAAAAACACACAACTGAAATAACATGTTATAAATAGACATTTGTATAAATAGATGCCATTTAAAATGGGCAAAAAATTCAACACTATTAAAAAATCAAATAATTTAATATCAAACCGTTTCATTATCATAATGTAATCCTCGAATAGCAAATCCAGGTTTGTAGTCCAATTCACGAATCTCAGTTGGATACTAAAAAGACAAATATATATATACAATTACACGAAACAAAAAAAGCAAAACAAAATAAAAATTACACCGACGTAAAGAAACAGACACTTATTTTGCTTACATTTTTGGACAGTAAGTCAATGCACTAAGTTATAAATCTTAATTCCAGAAACGATACATATTAAAAGGAACCATGAATCGGGGGGATATATTTTTAAATATTCACTAAAATCCAAGCCATTTTTAAATGCTGTGATGCTTGTTAAGATATTCTCTAATTATAGTACTTGCATAAAGTATCAGAAATTATGGTATTTTTTTAGAATCAATTAAACAGTCTTAAGTATACTATAAGAAAAATTCAGATGGAATCCAATATGCACAATCCCACTATTTTGAAATGATGTGTAACACATAATGCCACAAACATTCACAAGCAAATTATACTCTTCAACTCAGTTCCCATAATTCAAATAAACAGCTGATTGCTGCACTAAATCAATATTATACTTACATGAACTATTACATATTACTCCATAATAATATACGAAGCTGAAAAGTTTGCATGTTTGAACAATCAGGAACTAACAGTCCAACTTCTTTTTTATTTATTTATTTATTTATTTTAGCACTCGGGTGCTATTTCTTTCAAGCACGGAATTTTTTAATATGCGGTGCGCCGTGGTCACTTTGCCATTTGATTCAGGTTTTCTGCAAAGTGATTTGATATTGCTAAAGGAAACATGGACTATCCCTTCAGATGATTTTCAAATACCAGGATTCACTTTGATCACTTTGGTCGTTCACAGTGGTTTCCAAAACAGAAAGCCATCTGGAGTTATGGTTTTTATAGAGGAAAACTTTATAAAAATCACTGTATAAAAAGAATATGAAACACTTTACCCGTGCCTACACGAGCCAGATCAATGGTGTTGAAATGGTCATTGCATATATTCAAGATAAAGTGAGATTTACAATTACATATGCTAGTCCTTGAACTTCTTATTAAGATAAATAAGACGCTATATTCGAAATGTTACTGAAGGAGGATGGTTGTAAGACTGTTTTAGTGGAGATTTTAACATAGAATTAAATTCCGATCAAGGATCCGATTTCATAACTAAAATGGATACTCTAGATTTTCCAATACGCACTAATCCAAAATATTTCACTACTAGGGGCCAAACAACAATGGATGCAATTTCCAGCAACAAAATTATGCAAACAGGAGTCTATATGAGCACTTACAGTTATCATTTTCCTCTACATGGCAGAATTGATCGGATAGATTTAAAAAAAAACTGAAATTCTTCCAGCCGAGTGTGTACATAAAATCTGGAAGAGTTTCAGATTTTTTTATTATTTTATATTTTAAACACCAGTTATTTATTTTATTTTTTTTTTTTTGGGGGGGGGGGTTGCACTTCACAGCCAGTTTATTGAGAAACGTTATAGGCTATATAATTCCATACTATAAGCTCTCATGTACTACATGATAAAGAATCTTCAAGCTATGGTTGCATTTTTTGCAAAATGCGAGCAAAAACCTTAAAATGCAAAAGAAATTAAAGCTATTTTGTTAAAATGCACACAGATTTTTGCACTTTAAATATCAAGTGTCAAAATTGACGCTTGAAATAGAATAAACTTTTTATTATGTTAACAATTTCCTCATCATTAAAAGAAAAAAAAATGAAGGACTAGAAAGGAAAAAAAAAATTAACTTTGGCTTTTGAGAAGTGGATCAGTTTGGAACAAAGCCAGATTCCAAGTTCCACACATGAATGTTTTGAAAATAATAA
Organism: Cheiracanthium punctorium; assembly: GCA_038373885.1. Classification (NCBI taxonomy): domain Eukaryota; kingdom Metazoa; phylum Arthropoda; class Arachnida; order Araneae; family Cheiracanthiidae; genus Cheiracanthium; species Cheiracanthium punctorium. The sequence goes on along the minus strand of JAWZYV010019913.1, from coordinate 16,488 downwards.
TTTGCTCCAACGTTGTATTTGTTTTGTTTAATACTTTTTCTAAGCTGCTTCGAAAATGCAGTTATCACAAACTTTTATAAGTCAATTGCCATTTTAGCATGCTACTAAAGGTTTTTTTTTTTTTTTTTTTTTTTTTTTTTGCTTTTGCATTATAGCCTTTTATGCCAATGAGGTTATTTTTCTTCTCTAGCTTGATTCTGCATCCACAATAGAGGACATAAATTACCTACACTAGGGTAGTCCTTAAAAAATCAACTTTTGAAATTTCTATGAGGCACTCTCCCAGTTTGTTCTCTGACCTAAGAAGGGGGAAATCCATTAAAACTTCAAATTTTTTAAACACATTTTAGAATTCACTATGAATGTTTAAAAAATACAAAAATTCATGTTCTTTTCAAGTTTCTTTGTCCAATGCACTTTACATCAAACTGATAAAAAAATAACAATTATCAGTAACATCTGCGGTTTTTATTTTCTCTATTATTTAAGGGATAGCCTATTAAAATGAGAAATTTATGCAAAATGTTTTGTACAAAGACACAAAATCTATTGTAAAACAATGACTCAATAATATATAAAAAAAGCATGAAAAAGAAAATGAAACACTCTTATTAAAATCAATATTAAGTCGTTTAGATTGAAAGGTCTAATTATTTTAATTGAACAAAATAAAGATTGCACCATAAAAAATTTTTGTTTTTTGTTTAAAAAAAATAGTAAAAAGAACTGGAATCTAAACATTTATAATTTGAAATTTCACTTGTTATAAGTTATCAAACAGCAAAATGGATAGAGAAGGGCAACTAGTTTAAAGAAGAGACTTTTCAGATATTTTTAAGTATGTGCTTTTTAGATAACCATAAACTCTAAAATTGCAGATGAATATTATACACAAGACACATTTGACAAAAAAAGAAGTGGCCCTTGATAAATTCATTTTTAAAAAAAATTAAGCTGTCATCTTTATTTTATTTCATTAAAAGGAAAAAAAAATTTTATCTAAACGTCTTAGTATTAGTTTTAATAATGATATTTTTTTATGCTTTTCATTTTTTCATAACAAATCATTGTTTTGAAAAAGATTTTGCTTTCTTGTACAAAACATTTTACATGCATTTCCCATTTAAATGGATTATCATTTAAACAAGTGAGAAAATAAAAACAGCAGGTGTTATTGATTATTGTTATAATTATTTTATAAGTTTGACATGAAAGTTCATTGGTTTAAAAAAAAAAAAAAAAAAAGCTTGCAAAGAACATGAAATTTTACATTTTTAGACCTAGCACTTATCAACTTATTTTTAAAATTTGAAGTTTAATGGATTTTCTTTTGTGGCCCATAGAACAAATTGGATGGTGCCTCAAAAATTTCAAAAGTTTATTTTTTAAGGAATTTAGGCATATAAGCAGAACCACTTATTATCATTATTTTAAGACTAGATATTGTATTAACTTTTTTATGATGTAAATATGCTATCTTTACCTCCCTGAATCATCCTGTAATGGATTATATTGGAAATGTACAATTCAAATCCTAACATGCAAAGTAATTGTGGCTTTTTTTTTCTGGAAAACCTGGGAAAATCGGATAATTTCATTGAAGACCTTTTCTCTAGAAAAAGATCTGACAGAACAGTAAAAATAATAGCTTAATAGCATAAAATTTGACATCATAAATCAATATACATTAAACATAATAAATCACTGAAGAACACTCAAAAAATAATTTTAAACCTTAAATAGAATCAAGCAGTACTTTGAATTTATTGATCAACCAGTCTCTTCCTAGATCATATATTAAGTAATGAAGGGACTCTTTGTAAACAGCAAGTGTGTAGTCATAGTCAAATCCATACACAGATATTGTTGAAAGATCAAGCTCATTATTAGCAAATACATCGAGGGGATCCACATCGGATTCAGGGAGTTCCGCTATTAAAATAAAGATTTAAGAGAAGTTACAATAAATATAATAAACAGTCATCTATAAGCATCCATGTAAAAAGCTTGCTAAAAGAAAAATTTGTTAAGCCAAATTTGTTGAATTAATTTCACTCAGCATTAATTGTAATTATGGTTTACTAAAGTACATTTTTATGAAATATTAGTATATTTTTTGTAATTGTAGTATGCCTAATTAGTAGTTATATATTTCATATAGGCAATCACGGAGAGGGCTATAATGACTAAAGCCCACCTCTCCTCCATGTTCAAACGATATCTCTGGGGGTGCCGATTTCAGGTGCTAGCTCTCTCATCTGAGATTGAGAGAGAGTCCTGAGATAAGTCTGTCTTCTTTCCATTGGGGGTTATTAAAATTCTCACTTTTGTTCATCGCCATCCTATATATAGAGTATTTGGCACTGTTCCGCGGTTGTCAGAAGAAATTTGAATACAACACAAATAATAGTTAAAAGTGAAACAATGGGTCAATATTTTGCCATCTTGTTGGCTTAAATTAGAAAAGCTATATGTCTCCCAGTAAAGATAGCAAGATGGGAAAACTATATTTAATCTTTAAAAGTTTGATCTGCAATAAAAATTCAACTCAACTGGAAAGCTGACAGCTTCTTTCTGAGAAAAATTTAACATTTTATATTAGTGATTACAGTTTAACTGTAAACAAGCCAATAAAAGTACTGTAAAAATGCCCCCAAACAGTTTCAACGATTTAAAATTTCAACAAATACCAAAATTTAAAAAAAAAAAAAAAGTACAGCAAATTTTTTCTGATTTCAGATCTCAGCAGCACAAAGTTTGCATCACAACAGTATTTGTTGCAGATAATTTTAAAGCTTGCTGATTATAGTTACATTTTTACAGAAGGAAAAAAAAATCTTTAAAATTGCAGTATTTCAATTTTTGTCATACAGGCAAAATGCACTATTATTCCATATCATTAAATATTCCCTTAAACACCTAAAATAGTTAAAATAATTGTTACTTGCACATTAATATTGCCGACCATTTCTATCTACATATATATATTTTTTTTTGCAATCCGTGCGATTAAGCATGAATAATGTTAAACAATTATGCAATTCTCTGTTGCTAGTGATGAGATATCCCTATTTTGTTATATTAGATAGCTTATTTACTTATTTAATAAATCTTCATTTTTAATCTTACTAGCTGACTGCCGAAATACCTAAAGGTCAATTTGGTGCAGTCGACAAATGTACCAAATAATTTTTCTTAACTAGTTTAGGTAATTGCTTAATATATTCTGAGTCCAAAAAGAAAAAGTGTAATAAAACTGTTCAAGGATGTGTCAGCTGCTCCAAATCAGCGATGTTGAGGCAATCTGCTATAAAATTATTTTATATAATTATGTATTTATTTTCATATTTTTCTATAGTAGGATAGGGCCTAAATTTGTTAAGAGAATATCTCTTTTGATATGTCACACAACCGAAATCCTACTAATTTGTTGTCTTTAATTATAATCTTCTGGGACCCTCATCAGGGGCCATACCCAGAGGTTATAATTTCCATTGCATTAATTTTGTGTATAATTTATGGTTCGATGTTTTTCGATCTTCAGTGTTTGGCCCTCTGATTCTGCTAATTTATATATTTTTTTTTCTTCCTATGGAGTATGTCATTTTTGCAGTAATATTCTTTCTATGTTTTACTTATTAATTATTATATATATATATATATAGTTAAAAAAATCTGGTAGTGGGTGTATGTTGAAACAGTCCACAAACTTGAAAAGCAAACATAACACTTTAATTGACAAATCTAAGCAGGGTTTCGGACCCTCCCACAACCCCCCCCCCCCAAAAAAAAAAAAACCCACACAGAAATGGTTTTTTTTCTTTTATTAAACATTATCAAAAATTTTCCTTTCTTTCATTTAAATCATTTGCTATTTGACATTAAATATATATAATATTACCTACATAACTCAGTGCATTATATTAGATAAATATTATACATATATGTGTGTGTGTGTGTGTGTGTGTGTGTGTGTGTGTGTAATAATAAAATAGCCTTTGGGTATTTAATTTAATTTAAAGTCATTTGAAAAACCCTCTTTAATCTCTGTGAAACAGAGTACTTTCACTGTAAAGTTTGTTTCTCAGCCAGACAAATATTATGCTCAGAGACAGTTTTTAAGAGCACTTAAGAATCAAAAGTGCAAGTTAAGTTAAATTTGCAAGAGTTTGCGGTTTGTGGTTGAACATCCTAAAATTCTTGGGCTAAGTAAGTAAATGACATCACTTTTGAGAACCTATTACAGAAAAGCTTTTTGTGCCTAGCGACAAGCTGAGAAACTAGGTGGTATGTAGGTCAGGAGCAAGAAATTTGCAAGGACTTTTGATACAGTAACTGCCTGGAAAACACGCAACAAGTGTGTCTGTCAGCCCTTCTCCAACCAAATGTGAAAAATAATAAATATCTAGATTAATCTCAACCAGCCTCAACTGCCATTCTTTCGGAAAAGACTAAGTCTTTACAAAGAGAGTGTCCGATATTCATGACATATATATATATATATATATATATATATATATATATATATATAATATTTATCTAATCACTATCATATAAATACATATAATATTTATCTAATCATCATCATATATATACACCAATTTAATTTTATATAATTATTTTTCAAACTTCAACATAAAAACAATAACCTTTTTAAAAATAATACCTTGAGCCAATTCTATCTGCAATATTTGTTTTGAAATGAACAGGTGTAGAGTGCAAGCAGGGATAACTAAGTAATTTATCTCTTTAATAAATAAGTTTTTAAATACGAATGAAACATGTAACTATCTGTATAATGACAAAAAATAATCCTTTCCCAGGTAAGAGAAGAATGGGATATATCTGTTACAACTTACAAGCATGCATTTCAAGAATGAATTCAAGTTCAGGAAACTATTCTGTATTGTATTGGTTGCTGCATTACTTTAGTACTGAGAAATATAAAACCAATTTGTTATACATTGTTTATGTGGATTTAATATTAGACATACGAATTCTAGATTTTTTAAAGTAAAAAGAAATATATATTTAAAGCAAAAATGAATAGCTATACAGAAAATTATTAAATAAATTGCAGTTCCTCAGTAAGTTGGCTTGAAAAGGGTTTATCGACTTTTATTCTAGCTAGAAAATATAGCTATGACTTAAAAAAACATAAAGGTTAAAAAAAAAATCATAAATTTAAAAAGTAATAGAAAACAGACAATCAAAAACAACATATTTTTCTAAGTGTACAATAATATACTTTTATCAATGGCCATAAAGCAAATTAGGAGCCTTTTATGAATGCCAGCAGAAAAAGACTGTACTTCCTTAAAGTTGAGGTTATTTTCATATTTGAATAAATAAATTAATTATTATTTTGTAATGAAAGGGTTCTTTTAGACTAAAATTGTTCTCCTTGACATAAAAACCATAAAATTTAAATCCAAAAGGTGTTATACTATAAAAAATTTTTTAATAAAACCCAAAAAACCCACCCAGGTTTGTTTTAAGCACGGTTTTTTTAAAATCCTGATTCTAAGCACTAATATCGCACAATGAATACGGAATTTAATAATATATGTGACTGAAAATTATTAACTATCACAGCAATAACTCTATTCAAATTGTAATGTCAATAGTATAGCTCTGCTCTCTATATCCTAAGTTTGTTTCAACTGATTTAACAGAAAGAGACTCCCTATTTATAAATTAACAAGCTGGACAGGACATCATATAGAACGTGGCATCATATTTCTGGATTTTTCTAGTAACTTCTTTCCTAATTGAGATACAGCAAAAAATCAACAACTTTCGAAAACTTTTTTTTGGCCACCAAGGTCAAGGGGTCATATACTCATTTCACTTGCAAGAATGCCTGCACAACTTTCTTTCCAGCAACACACATTAATGTGGGAAAACAGCATTACAATTTTGTAACATTATTTATTTTAAATAATAAAAAACTTTGTAAAATAACACTGATATTTGTTAAATACAAACTTGACTTACATCATTATAGTGCAATTAAGATATCATATTCAAATGATCTACTATACTAGCCTTTCTCCAGTACAGTTGGGAGGATCAGAAATCACTGTGACATACTACATGCATTTGACCCATTTTTTCTAAAAGATCCACTGTCCTTGAAATCACCAGGTCCCTAAGATACACTTTTTTAGTGTAATCAGGACTTAATATGCATGGGAGCTCAGCTCCAGTATTTCCTTTAGAGCCTCTACACTTTATGGGAGGCTCCTTCACTTTTTGGGGGGCTAGAATTTAAACCTTGGGTATACTTAAAACCTACCTTCATGCATAAGTATTTTCATTACTTTTCAATTTTGTTTTAAAATGACCCAGAAAATTCATCAAGAGACCTCAAGTAGTCGATCTTAAGGGGGGGGGGGGGCAATGTAGTGTTAAAACTTTTTCACCTATGCTATAATTAATCTCCAATGCAATTTAAAAAAAAAATACTAATGCATTAAATAAAATTTTAGAAACACTTTCTGCCAATATCCTTGTCCTAGCCAGAAACACATTTTACACAAATTTTAGAAGCCCAAGCTAACCCTATGGGGTGCAGATAGTTGAGTCTGATGTAGGTACTGCCAATCAGTACAAAAATTCTGCGACTAGTTTTTAGATAAATAACAGAACTCTACAAGAGGCTCTTTTAGACATCTTATACATTAGTTTAATGCATTTTCTCCACTCTTTTCTACAGTTCACCTTCACAACTAACAATCTATCAGTTGTATTTGAAAAGTAAGCAAAAAGCATACCTTCTCGTTTAAAAAGAAAATATCTATTGTAATTTCAATTTTATACTTTATAAAAATGCTCTTAAAATTTTCGATTTTTTCCTATATATCCATAAAAGCTTCAAGAAGATTAATAATATATATTGGCAAAGTTTAAATATCCTTGCGTAAAATGCAATTTTTTGAACAGTTACAATACATCATTCCGCTATTAAAGAAATAAGTACCGTTGTATTTAAATGCCCAAATGAGGAAAGAAATAAACATACAGAAATGTAAATATCTCCAAAATACAGAAAATATTGTATTGTCCTAAATTACAAAATATTGTTACCGGACTATAAATCTTCTAAAAAAACTTATGTAAATAATATTCCTAGGCCTTTTCAGCACCTCGCCAAATTATTCATAATTTACCTAAATCTATCCTTTCCTTAGTTGCATTATATTGATTCATGAAATCATCTTTTGAACAGTCCATACTCTCATTCCTTGCGAAGATTAATTTTCCAGCATAAATATGCTTTGAAATTTGAGAAATTGGTCTAGTCTTTAAAAAGGAAAAAGACCGAAACAAAAGAGTACACATTTTTCCTAGCGAAGCTGAAGCAGACATATTTTCAAGTGCATTTGCGACAGATATCAGATACCAAAAGCATGTACCAGTCCAGTACACCAGTTTATTTTGTTGGGTGCACTGGCACATGTTCGATCGCTCTTCAGGGGAATTCGATAGAATCTACTGAATAAACGTTTTCTTTCTGCACTCATTCATAGACGCATTTAATATTTTTATATAAAGAGTGTTTTTAAATACTAATTATTAAAATTAGATTTTAAGCATGAATAAAAACATGCAAAACTTTTTGTCTTGGAATCAGGGACATTCAGCAATGCATAGATATAGGAATGAACTAGATTGCGCACAAGGGGAGGAAACTTGTTGCCAGTGCACTTCCGGAGCAGACGACACGATAGTGGCAGAAAGACGAAAACGTCGCTGCTTACGACTGCTATGCAACAGCATTAATTTACATTTAAATACAGAATTGATGATTTGTTCAGAACCAAATTCAAAGAAAAAACATTTTGTTATGATATTTTTCTAGCTATTTTTAGTTTATTTTTGCTGTTTGATGGTCTAAAAATGTAACACATTAAAATATTCGATTAAATGTTTATTTTTGCACACAAGGAAAACAAACTTTTTCTGAACAAAGATGTGAACTGAAATTAAGTATTAATTGTGTATTGGAAGTACTAGGGTAAAAGACCGAGGTGTCATAGATCTCGTAAGAGAAAACTACGTTCATATCAAGGGGGGGGGATTGTGCTTCTTGTTACATTTTAAGAAAATCATAATATTGTGGCATAGTTTGGTGATTGAGTTTGGATCTTTCTTTCCCTCGTAAATGTATTTCTAACGTTCTTGAGATTCAAATACGCCTTCTTCTACTTTTTTTTTTTTTTTTTTTTTTTTAAGCAAAAAGGCTATACTTAAGAAATTTTATCCCTTTTGAAGTGGGAGTCCAAAACGTGTTTTTTACACGTCCTTTATATCTTAAAAAGAAACCGATTTCCAAAAAGTTATAATGTTACATTCTAAAAATATTACAATGTAATAAACTTGGAACCCTAAATGTAAACATCAGTTTTCTAAAAATTGCCTTTCTAGAACAGTGCATTTTCGCTTATGTACATCCACAACTTTGTACAGGTAAAAACATGTCGTGTTAAACTCGTGACGTCAAAGTGGCGCACATTTTACATGTGAAAACTAATTATTTTTAAATAATTTTATTTATTTTTTTTCAACTGGCAATTTTAATCATTGTTACTGTCTCCAAGACAGCCAAACCGCAAGATATCATACCGAAAATTTTAAGCTGCTGCGATTGAAATGAAAATCCTTCTTTACTTAAAAATTCGTAAAAAATCTCCTAATTTATATTTTCCTCTGGTTTTTCTTTTAAAAGAGGGCGAAATGTATGCTCCGCCTTTTGACAAAATATAAAAAAGTTATGACGGATAGAATTTAAGATGTAGCAGTTTTAAAAATATTTTACGAAAGTCAGCGTCAAATTTAATTTTATTTCAAAAATTCCCAAAACTCTGCAAATTATGTTACACAGTCCGAACAAACAGTTTTTAAAAGAAAATTTTCTCCTCTATCCGATGATGTAAATTTCGTTTTCTTGCGAGTGTAATTACCGGCGTTATTACGTATTAAACGAGAAAAATCGCTAAAAATCGGACAAAACATAAAATAAAACATTTTCTAATTCGAATTTCGAAAAAATCGCTCCGAGGCGTGTTAGGATCATAGATATAGGAATAACTAGATCACGCATCCGTATACTAGTAAGAGGTTTTTCTTGTTGCCAAATATCTTCGGTGGCATCGCCCATGATAGTGGCAGAAAGCAGTGTCTTGGTCATGGTTTATGGTTATTTTCGCCACTAGTCCAGCATCTTATTTATTTATTTATTTTTAATTAACTTTAAGCATTATCATGCCCAAGTCGTGCTGTGCGTATAATTGCACCAACAGGTTTAGGAAAGGATCTGGAATATCTTTTCACAGGTAATAAATGCTTGAAATTGGTGGTATTGACATAGATATAGGAATGAACGCTAGTTATTCCTATATCTATGGGTATTGAAAATCAAATACCAATTGATGTTCAATAACAGTAGTATTTTTAAATTTCCTAGTTACCTATGCTTTTCGTTCACTTTGTAAAGTAATTGAAGGAGATATTGCACATCCTTCTTGAATTAAAGTAGACATTGCTTAATTCATGTTTCTATATAAATATAATCCTAAAAACATTTGACCGTACGATATATATATATACTTATTTTTAAATTGTATACTTGGCACTTAAACTATAAAAAATGAGATAACTAAAGCATCGTAATTTACTTTTTACGAATAATTATTAATCATATTTTACAGGAAATGATTAATTTTTCTATCATTTTTCAAAAATAACTCTTGAATTGGGGATATTGAATTTATCTTATTTATTCTAACTAGATTTTCCACATTTGAGCATTTTTTAACGACTTTTAAAATTACTAGTTTTAATATTAAATTCATTTTTTTTTTAGTTCAACGTGATTGTTTGTTTAAGTCTTTATTTATTTTTCTTTATACTTTTGTTTAAGTAAGCTTTATTAAGTTAGTGTTTTATGGTAAGTATTTTAACTTTTTTTTTTTTTTTTTTTAAATAAGCATATCAGCTCTGTAGTGTTGTATCAAATCCACAGTTTAATTAAAAAAAAAAAAAAACCTGGCTGGTGACACAATTTTTAATATTAACTGAAATTCTATTAAATCAGTGCTTTAATTGAATGTACGTTTAAGTTTACACATCCCTGTCTGAACAAACAATAGTACACTATAAAATGTATTTTTAAAAAGCCATAAAACAGTTAAGTTATGCCAAGCAAAGTTATCATGGGAGGATTATTTCTGATGCTTTTTGTGCAATGTTGTGCACAAAAAGTGCACATGCTTTGTGCAATGCTTCGATGCTGCAAACTGTCATTTTACTTAATTTTTCTAGATGACTTTCTGATTTTAATAACTTTATGATTGTTTAGGTTTCCACTATCTAATAAAGAATTGACAAATAAATGGATTTCTGCTGTAAAAAGGGATAATTTTGTTCCTAATATACATACATTTATTTGTTCAGAACACTTCAGTGCTGAATGTTTTGAATCAAATCATAATCGGAAGTTGCTAAAAGATGATGTAGTTCCAACTATCTTTAATTTTCCAAAGCATTTGAAAAAGGTAAGCTCTAAACGAGGTACTTATTAGGGAGGGATAATGGGAATGGGATATTGTCCCCACCCCACCCCCTCTCAAAAGAAAAGAAAGAAAAAAAAACAGCAAAAGTTTTTATTGTGCACAGTAATTAATATAATGCCTTTATATGTATATTTCATGCCTTAGAAATTGATAATATACACCCTCCAAAGAAAGTATTCGAGCAAGAGATTAAATTTCCTACGTTGGTTTTGTATATTAAAAATTATTTATCATAGAATATGAATTAGCCTATGTATAAATATGAATTTCCGTAATTTTGTCAAGTTGTGCGTTTTTCAAAAACTCAATTTTATTCGCAAATCTAAAATATAGGAAATTTCTCTCTTGCACGAATACTTTTTTTGGAGGGTGTACTTAATTTCAGAATGCATATTGTTGTAAAAACGAAAATAAAGATAATCGTTATTTTTTTTTTTTTAATTGCCTTTGAATTTTTTTCTTCCTTCCCATATTTTGTTTCCACATACACAAAATAAGACTCATAGTACATCTATTTTGATATATAGTTATAATTAATATTTAAATTTAAAAAATCCAATTATTAAATTTTGTTAAATTGACATTCATGTGTTAAATTCAATTATAATTATGTATTGGATTTGGCAGAATTGTTGTAATGATATGTTTGTATTTTAATTACTTCTTCAGGAGTGATTGGAGTTGAACTAGGTTTAGAATCAGACATTTTATATTTATTTGACAATCTTCAAATCTAACATTAGATAATTGTTAGATAAAGACTCTTTATCTAACAAGTAAACTAGTAGAATTAATAAAAAACGTGTTACTATGTACTACATTTTATTATGTTCTTTCTTTGTGAACATGATTCTTTCAGAATATATTTCATTTTATAAAGAAAAAACATCCATTTCAAATCTCATACTAGTTATGCATTTTACTGTGTACATACTGTGTTACATATTTTCATGGTTAAGTAAATAATGAATGCCATCTTAAATTTAAAGAAACATTAAACAACTGCTAAACCATTAACAAATTTTAGTAAACTGTTTCTAAATGTAGGTATTTTAGAAAAGTAGTGACTAGGCCAACCCCTGCTTACACAAATTCAATCAAATATATATATATATATATTTTTTTTTTTTTTAATTCTGTATCCTGTTTCTTTAAATATTCATTTAAAAAAAACAATTTTATTTCATAGAAGTAGATTAACTTGATATTTAAAATAAAGTGATTTCAATCAAGTAATATTTTTAAAAATCAATTGATTTAAATTAATGCAACTCTGTTATATACATTAAAATATTCTTTTACAGAGAAAGTTTTTTTTATTTATTTTTAGGAACAAAAACCAAGACCTCCACCTAAACCACGAAATTTACCCGTGCATGTACAAAATATTGAGAATGAAGCAAAGCCTTCTGACATCAATGACCATACATATTGCATCACAGAAAGTCCAAGAAAAATAAAACGTAAATATGAAGAAATAATCGATGATAAGAATGCAACAATAAGTACATTGCAAAAAAAATTAAAAATGGCTCGTGTAATGGTTTCTCGAAAAACAAAGAAAATTCAGACTTTAACAGATCTCATTAATGATTTAAAAGAAAAACATTTGGTAAATGAGAAAGCAGCAGAAGCTTTAGAAGAAAATTTCAGTAGTATTAGTCTGGCTATTTTTTAAAAAAAGTTACAATCTAAAAAGCAATATCCTGAAGATATAAAATCTTTTGCCTTATCACTTTTTTTTTATTCTCCTAAAGCATATGATTATGTGAGAGAGACATTTATGTCAACATTGCCACATCCTTCTACCATCAGACGATGGTATAATGTAATCAATGGTTCGCCTGGTTTTACTGAGGAGGCACTGTCAGCCTTGCAGGAAAGGGTTAAAAACAGCAATTATGATGTATATGTTTCCCTTATTTTCGATGAAATGGCCATTCCACACATCCGATGAAATCATTCCACATTTTTATCATTAAGGGATTTTGGCGGTTTGAAAAAACCATCAAATGATGTTTTTTCAATCTGTTCATATACTGAAAAGTATATAAGACAGGAATTATTACTAAATGGTAATAATAAACTACCTTCTGGAAATGTCAAAGAAAAAATTACTACTAAAGTTTTGAAACTTTCACTCCAAAAAAATTTCTTTCAAAATTTAATACCTCACTCATTAGAAAATGCATTGCTTGAAAATCATGTCATTAGTCTTATAAAAGCTGTAGTAAATGAATATGTCAACTTAAAATTTCATCATTTAAGTCGTTTGACCAACATTAACTTAAAGGGTAAAAGCATACGCCACAAACTGAATAAATTAATTTTATTTAAAAACCAATAATTTATTATGTTTTATTTACTAACACAATTATAATTTTAATGATAACAGTAATTAACTTTAAGGTAATTTTCCACTGATGGAACATTAGTGTAACTGTGCTGTGGTTAGCAATCTTGTAAATTTGTCTCCTTTACGAAGTAATATATTTTATATTAAATGCTAGAAATGCACCAAATACCAAATATTTGATTAATTTTTTAAAATCTACTTAGTATCTTTTATGAAATGTAAATGAGTTTCCATTTAACATCCTAAATGTACCTACATTATGTATAATTAACTTTGTATTTTGAGTTTGTACTATGGTACTATACTATAACTATTGTATATTTATTCATCTTATTTCATGATATTAGTAATTAATTTATAAATTGAAAATATCGTATTTTAATTATTTCAAAATATGTAATTCTGTGTATTTAAAATGACACCTTGTTTGCTTAAAAATGTTTACTTTGAAAATTTGATTATGTAGTTGACCTTGTGGAATTGCCCATGTGTGTATTTTTACATTATTTAATTCATATCCATGGTTACCAGAATAAATACATAATAATTTTATAGTGCTTCAAATGCTGTTGGCAGTAATTTAGTTTGGTTATGTCTAATTACTGCTGGATTTTGATGACTTTTGCATTTTTTAACTTTTTATGATTTTTAGGGTAATTTCTGAGATTTTGGAACACTGTTTTACATTTTATGATAATTCTTTGGTTTTGGGTCACTTTTTATGATCATTTAACATTTTTCATTTTATTTTAGTGAATATTTACCTTAGTTTCTTTTAATATGTTTTAGTTAAGTGTCAATATCTAGTTGTAAATATACTTTTTTTTCTTTTGTTATTTTTGAAGTAAAACTTCTTTAGCAGCGACTAGGGAGTAACTCAGATTTTTTTTTCTGACGGAAGTAACTCAGTAAAGGGAGTGACATGTATGTCATACTCCACGCTAATTGCGCCCCGAAAAAGAAGAACCCCTGAAAAACCTACCTTTTCGACCTATTTCCAGTGAATAATATGAATATAACATTTATATAATCTTTGTAAAGTACATGAATAATAAATATAATTAAATTATAATATGATATTTATTTTAAGTCTAATCATTTCAGTGATACATGTCGTAAATGTCAAAGAAGTTTTACTTCAACCGCGTGTAAAGATTACATGCACACACTTTTTTTTATTATTTTAGCATATTTGTTTTAGATATTAATACATTACATCTCAATTTATTTAAATAAATGTTTTAATGTAACAAAATGTAACTTTAGTAAGGAATTATTGGTTTAAATTGAAATTTTTGTTTAAGTATTAGAACATTTTTAAATTGTTTTAAGGGCATTTTTTATGTTATCAAGGATATTTTAAAATAAAATTGATTTTCTAAGTATACTTGTTTGTGTATTATTGTATATGTATGCGAATAAAATTATTCTGTCCTTATTTATTTTATTATGATAACAAATTCCTAGGCTACCCATCAGTATATTTAATTTTGGGACAATTTATGTTAAATGCAAATGCCACACTTATACAGTTATTAAAATATAAATAAAATAATTTTTAAAATTCTTGTGAAAGATACAATATTGCATTGAACCAAGTAATATTTATAGAGCTACTAGATGACCCGGCAAACGTTGTTTTGCCATATAAATTATTTCTAGGACTTTTTAGTAGAAAGAAATGACTAACTTATTGTAAGTGTGTGAAGATGTGGTATATAAGTGGAAGAGGCATGGAGCGCTGTGAACGTTGCTGGAATATAAAAATACCAAACATTTATATTTTTAATTCATTGTAATTTATTCTTTAAATTTATATATATATATCACAAATTACAATATTTTTACTAAAAAATACTATCAATCCCTTAACGTAATAGTCTTATATATAATAAAATCCGAGAGTAAACATTGTATGTAGCTATGTAGGTAGGTTTGTGACCTCCGATCTTCTTGCGCGCGTCTCTCGATCGCATTGCGCCGAGACGGTGGGTCACAGACCTATCCAGTTTTGCATACGGCTTCACTAGGACAGATCCTAACCATAGATATAGGAATGAACTAGATTGCGCACAAGGGGAGGAAACTTGTTGCCAGTGCACTTCCGGAGCAGACGACACGATAGTGGCAGAAAGACGAAAACGTCGCTGCTTACGACTGCTATGCAACAGCATTAATTTACATTTAAATACAGAATTGATGATTTGTTCAGAACCAAATTCAAAGAAAAAACATTTTGTTATGATATTTTTCTAGCTATTTTTAGTTTATTTTTGCTGTTTGATGGTCTAAAAATGTAACACATTAAAATATTCGATTAAATGTTTATTTTTGCACACAAGGAAAACAAACTTTTTCTGAACAAAGATGTGAACTGAAATTAAGTATTAATTGTGTATTGGAAGTACTAGGGTAAAAGACCGAGGTGTCATAGATCTCGTAAGAGAAAACTACGTTCATATCAAGGGGGGGGGATTGTGCTTCTTGTTACATTTTAAGAAAATCATAATATTGTGACATAGTTTGGTGATTGAGTTTGGATCTTTCTATCCCTCGTAAATGTATTTCTAACGTTCTTGAGATTCAAATACGCCTTCTTCTACTTTTTTTTTTTTTTTTTTTTTTAAGCAAAAAGGCTATACTTAGGAAATTTTATCCCTTTTGAAGTGGGAGTCCAAAACGTGTTTTTTACACGTCCTTTATATCTTAAAAAGAAACCGATTTCCAAAAAGTTATAATGTTACATTCTAAAAATATTACAATGTAATAAACTTGGAACCCTAAATGTAAACATCAGTTTTCTAAAAATTGCCTTTCTAGAACAGTGCATTTTCGCTTATGTACATCCACAACTTTGTACAGGTAAAAACATGTCGTGTTAAACTCGTGACGTCAAAGTGGCGCACATTTTACATGTGAAAACTAATTATTTTTAAATAATTTTATTTATTTTTTTTCAACTGGCAATTTTAATCATTGTTACTGTCTCCAAGACAGCCAAACCGCAAGATATCATACCGAAAATTTTAAGCTGCTGCGATTGAAATGAAAATCCTTCTTTACTTAAAAATTCGTAAAAAAATCTCCTAATTTATATTTTCCTCTGGTTTTTCTTTTAAAAGAGGGCGAAATGTATGCTCCGCCTTTTGACAAAATATAAAAAAGTTATGACGGATAGAATTTAAGATGTAGCAGTTTTAAAAATATTTTACGAAAGTCAGCGTCAAATTTAATTTTATTTCAAAAATTCCCAAAACTCTGCAAATTATGTTACACAGTCCGAACAAACAGTTTTTAAAAGAAAATTTTCTCCTCTATCCGATGATGTAAATTTCGTTTTCTTGCGAGTGTAATTACCGGCGTTTATTACGTATTAAACGAGAAAAATCGCTAAAAATCGGACAAAACATAAAATAAAACATTTTCTAATTCGAATTTCGAAAAAATCGCTCCGAGGCGTGTTTAGGATCTGTCCTAGTGAAGCCGTATGCAAAACTGGATAGGTCTGTGACCCACCGTCTCGGCGCAATGCGATCGAGAGACGCGCGCAAGAAG
>JAWZYV010019912.1:0-22313 GCA_038373885.1 Cheiracanthium punctorium | reverse complement strand
ATTTTGGTTTATAAATATTATAAATTTTCTTTTCTTTTATAAACTTTCTTTATAAAGTGTCATTTGTTTATTATTTTTTTTAATTTGATGAAAAAGGTTGTAACTTTTTCAGTTTTGTAATTGTAACTCGTCGTTCTTTCTTTTTTCTTTTTTCATGTGTAATATCCTGTAAATTCGGTATTCCTCTCTTTTCTTGAAGTTCTCTTTCTTCATTCAGAAAGGCAATATGTTCTTGAACACAAGAATACTGGAGAAAACAAAAGAGATTCTATATTAATCCTTAGGCTATGTGTGCTTCACTTGATGCAATACAGGCGGAACGGGACTAACTTGGAGAATTCCCTGTTTTTCTTAAAAACATTACATTTAAATTCACAGAAGTAACAAAATACTACTAATTTTTTTTTGTTTTATTTAGTACTTTAAAAAAAAATAATTTTTTTCAGTTTAATTTGAAGAAAAAAAAATCAGTACTGTATCTAGTTTCACTTTTTAGCATTTTCATTTTCTGTTACATTCATAAAATGTTTATGGGTGCGCCCAGAAAAAAAATACAGGACTTGTAAGTTCATAATAAATATTATCTCCGAAAGTACCACATATGTTTGAACCATAATGTTATATACGCCACGTGTATATAATCGAAACCTGCTTCTGAAGTCACTGATTTCTTTTCTTGCACTTATAAAATTTATGATATTATGTGACGAATACAGTGGCTAATGACGAATACAGTGGTTGACAAATACAGTGGTGGTGGGGATACTAGGATATCAGTCAGTTATGGCACCTATTGAAATTAACTCTACATAAATTTAATTTTATATAAATGGGTATAATTTTGAGTAATTACCAGGAGTGTGCATAGTGAGCAAAAAATTACAGTGATTATAACAATTCTGAAATTAAAGCTAGAGTCAATTATTGTCGTTATTAATTCCTACGGTATTGCAGTAATTTTCGATATTCAAAATGTGTGCAATCATATACAATGTGCAATCATATGTACTTACAATGAGCAATCATATGTACTATGTGCAATCATATGTATGATGTGTGCAATCATGTGTACTTACTTGCACAAAATTATATATTTCAGATTGGTTTTTATCATAATTTGCAATTTTTGAAGCATCTTCATCCCCAATTTTGCTTCGAAGAGATTCGCCAATTCGAAACAGAGTTCCTGAGTATACTTGCTTTTCTACGCTTTCAAAATCCTAAAATGAATGAAAGGATTAATGTTATATCGAACAAAACTGTAAATTCGGTCCTGAATTTTGAATTGAGCAGATAAAAATTGAATGAGTGGTTAGATGTACTGCACTATATGTAAGTATCCGAAATAGGGAATATTATAACTTTCAGCCAATTACCAAATTAATTAAGAAATGTTCTAATTATAGGACACGAGTTATAATTGAGCAAAATGATAAAAAAAAATACAGCTGTTTTGTAGAAAACCTTTTGGAACAATTTCTTTGTGCGTGAAAACATGAAAATACTCACCCTTCTCATGCATTTTGATTGCATGCATGCATTCATAAAGATGAATTTAACTTTTGGCTTCAAATGGCTTGGCACGTCTATTACCTTCTCTACTGGAGATTTTGTGCCATTTACAGAACAAAAATTGCTAACGTTCTGCTATTCTTGAATGTATTATTAGTAGGACACTAGGTTTTGGTGTTAAAATTCTTGAAAATGAAGACTATAGTGTAATGCAAAGATGTGTTCTAATATTAGGAAGTCAGGGCCGAAGAAGTTAAGGAATAAAAGCAATTTTCACTTAAATCATCAGAAAATCATGTACTAACAATGGGATACTTCTATTTAAAAAAGTAATCAATCTAAAAAAAATTTTTAATGTAGCTATAGAATGACATTTCCTCATATACTTCTTATTTTGGCACATTCGACAGTATATGACAATCATTATATGGTTTCAACTCATTGTGTGGCGCAGTATGTCCTTTTTGGACCTTGTGCCATTAAACACCAACCAATCGACAGTGCATGACAAAAACAACGTTCTGCATGCACTCTTTCCAGTAGAATAAATTATATATTTTAATGATTCTTAAGGTATGGAAAGTAATATTTTTAACACTTTCCAACAAACTTAAAATGTGTATTTTTATTTTCTTCGCTTTGTCTTAGTTTCCATCATCTAACAGCATTAATATTTCGGCAGAAACTCTGATGAACTGATGGGTTTGATTGGGCTGAGTGCTTAAAGGTTCGGACTGCCTTAGCTTCCGAGAACCAGTAGAGTTCTCAAGCAAACCCCAAACTTTATTGTTTCTAGAAACACATCGAACAATCTTTAATGCACAATTTACAAAAATTCACCAGTAATAATTCAATAGATGATCAGACACTGAAATTCGAATAAAATAAAATTGTTCCAAACTCGAGCAGACTTAAACTTGACTAAATATTAATCTCGATCACAGCTTTTAAATGCGGCACAGCACAGAACATTACGGAATTCACAAACAGATTTTAAATAAGACTTCGAAAGACGGCGAAACAAAAGAGATTCTGGCAGCAAAATAACATACTTCTCGCCCAAAGATAAAAGGTTGGCTTTAGCACGCTGCCAAAAAAAAAAATGTATGCTGCGAAGATGGGCTCAGATGTGCAAGAAATTTTGTGTCTAGTATGTGCTGACAGTGTTGCAAATTTAGCCACTTTTTAGCTAGATTTTGTCCAACTGGCAATACAACTGGCAAAACTGGTATTTTGTAAATCGGAAAGAAAGTCCAAATGTCTCAAAAAATACTACTACCGACACACTATAGAATTTTAAGAGTCCTTGCACATCTGAGCCCATCTTTCCTATGAAACAAATCGCAGCATCCATTTTTTTTTGGCAGCGCGCCAAAGCTGACCTTTTATCTTTGAGCGAGCAGTAGAAAGCTATGTCGCTCAAGAAGTGTTCTCAGTAACAGACGATTCAAAACCTGTGGACCTGGATTGTTCTGCTTATCGTTTTTTAGTCTCATTTGTGGTTTAATTTTAACTATTTAAAAATTTATTAAATTTAACTTAAAATGAGTATTTAAATATGTTTTAAATGTACCACTTTTTAAAAAGGAATGAAAATACTACTATGTAGTTACGCTGATTCCTGACTCACTGATTCTCCAACAATTCCGAGAACCCGGTCCAGGATAAAACTTTTATCGCCATTACTCCAAACAGATTACGCGCAAAAAACCTAATAACATCTACACCTTTTGTATGATCCGTTTGAAAATTTTCATAAATATGTAATAAAAATATAGAAAACAATGCCCTCTACTTTGAAAAATCTAAAAAACCACCCGTTTCCTCATTTTAAAGCAATTTTTCGCTATTTTCACCTCTATTTTATTTTCAAGAGTTTTGTGCGACAAAATTAGCTGTCGCAATCGACAGGACGTCATACTGAAGTACGGTCATCAGGCTTTGAAGAGCAGGTTGCGATTGTAATTCGTTTAAAATAGTTTTTCCAGATATAATATAGTTTAACAATTTTTTTCATTAAAATGATCGTCTGCATGAAGCATTGATATAAGAGGAGCTGTTTACACTAAACGAAATCATTCGAATGTGAAAAGTTCCCAGTAGTTTCCAGAAAAGAATGAAATTTGGTTTGGGTATGTAATAAAAATTTAATATGAAGTTATTTGTTTTAGATGAACGAAGATTAAATATATTGAGTGTAGACAGATTTTAACCAATTTTTTTTTAAAACGCCCGTTGTAATTGCCTCCACAGCGGGGTTTGACTTCTAGTAGTAAAATGATATTTGCTAGTCCCATACCTCGACCAATGGCTGAGTGAATTAGACACTGAACAATGGTAGATGGCTGAAGTGTGTATACTGTGTGTATTGAAGCAAACCTGCGCCAGGGAATTTGCCTAAGATAGGGGGTGCCTTGGTCGGAGGACTTTCTAATGCGTTTTCACGTTACATCGGGAGAAAACCGTCCAAAATTCCAGACCGTTAGATTGACAGCCAAGCGAGCTCAAGGTCCAGGATTCTGACCTATCACACGGCTGTCGATCTAACTGTGACCGTTGTATTTGGTTTCCTGCAGATATAATGTGAACATGCGTTAGAGCTTCTTAAAAATTTCTCCACCCAACAAATTCCTCCCTTAGGCTGATAGCCCTTGTATAACTTTTCCTTTACTAACACAACCAACCGACTGACCTATTCCATACACATTTATGACCGCATCAGATTCCATACTCTAAACAGATTGTCTTAAAAACATAAGGCATGTGTAATATAAAATTTGTGATCGTGAATATTTTATAATTATCGAAATACTTGTAAGATTTAAAAAAAAAAAACTTGGGGGCATGCAATAGGTAACTGATGCTTGAATAGATCGTCTAAGCCAAAAAAGTCTCATTCACACATATCACTGTGGATGTTCATATTGGGCGAATTATCCAAAGCGAAGCGGTAATGTTGCCTTTCATAATTGTTTCATCCAAAGTGTAAACTTAAGATGAAAAATGAAACAATTTGACTTTACACTAACTTTTGATGGTACAGTCCTTCCCTGATACATCCTTACAGAGTGGAGACCTGATGAAAAACGTAAGCAAACGTTAGCCGTTCATTTCTTCCGCCCAATTCACTATTTAATTGGGATCCTCGTGATTGAGAGGGTTTGCACATCCGCAACAGTGACAGTGCACCTAAGGCGAAACCGTCGAACTGGATGAAAATTTGTAAACAAGGATAATCGCTCTAGATGACTTCACTCCTAATGATTCACTTTGGATGTACATCAAAAGTGATGCAGTGTAAATCCCGCGAAAGTCAGTTTTATTGCACTGCAAATGGCATAAATTGTACACAAGTTTTTTTAGCGACATCTACTTCTTAAACTATTTAAACTATCTCTTGCATGTGCCCCATGTTTCCAAAATGTTCAGAGTAGTTAAAAACAATAATAAAAGCAGAGTAACAGGATAATTATTTACTCTTACCCCTTTGCAAACGTAATCAATCGCCAGTTCTCGCTGCATAATTGCAGCTGCTCCATAATCACCCAGAACCTTTGTGATCTCCAAATATTTCTGGTGGTATTTGATTGCATCGTCGTACTTTCCTTTGTAAAAAGAAAAGAAAGTACAAAAATACAGGATTTTCATAATTTGAACTATATAACTTAGGTATTAGCTCTAAACATTACAAATCATGGCAGGAGTGTTTTACACACCAAAGTGCACTTACTTGAATTTTTGCTGATTAGTTGCCTGAAACGGATATATATTTTTTTTTTTACTTAAAGTGTCTCATATATCTTTATCAACAAAATTTCACATTCTTTGTAAATGGAAGGGTGACGGTTATTGGTAGGAAAATTTTAGCAATACCATCTCTTCATTTAAGAAAATCGGAGGATATTTTGTACGAGATCTATTTAGATTCATGTCCAGTTTCTTACCATGGTATTTCTTTTCATTCTTACCTTTTACAGCATTTGTGACATTTTACATTATGTTTTTGTAGTTAATTGGGAATGGAATACTTAGCAATTAATATTTCCAATCTCAATATATTCAAATTTAAAAATGTATTGAAAAATAAATAAGGAAATAGCAGTAGATTTACCTAATGACCTATAAACTGTTCCTATATTACCATAAGCCATGCCTTCACCACGAAGATTTGAAATTTTGCGTGCCACTTCTACAGACTGCTCCATTACTTTTAATGCAGCTTCATACTGCTTTAATCCTGAAAAATAAGATAAAATATGTATGCATTTTTACATGGCACAATGCATAAAAGGGACGAAGTAATAAAGCCGAAACATAAATTTAAGTTAACAGTTCAGACTCCCTGGCTTCAGCGATCTAATTTTTTGACGCATTTTTAAATTATTGCGAATTTAGCGAGTGCAGCTGTAGGAAATGATGACTTTTACGACGGAAAAATTGGAGGAAGTTTGGCGAGGAGGGACTCCGATAAATGTAAAAGAGCCCGCAAGGGTTTACGCTGTCATCAAGTGACGGACAAGAGTTCCTTCTAGTTTCTGCAAACTCATACGTACTTAAGAGTCACACTATTCAAGTGACTACCAAGTAGGAGAACAGGCATAAACAGGTAATAACTGAACGAAGAAATGACGGTAAAGAACGATAATTAAATTGGACGCTTGTACCGAGAATATGGATTGTGGAGTGGGGGGGGGGGGGATTACTCTTTTAACCCTTCAAAAACACGGCAGAATAGCAGGGGTGGAAAAGTTCTCAGTATCTGTGAGAAGAATAAACAACTTTTTTGAGGTAGGAAATAGATTGAATGTATATGTAGATTCGAAAAGTTTTTGAAAGAGACATATTAGAAATGATAAGACAAGTGGTCATTTTTACCCCCCTACCAACATGTAACAGCAAACTAAGATTTCTCGAAACTCCCCCCTCCCCCTTCTTGTTTAGAAAAAGAGAATTGCACTAAAACTCAATTTGACGTAAATCAAAGATTTATAGATAATTTAGAAAAAAAAAGTAGATCTCAGAGTTGTTTTTCCTAACGCTTAGCTCTCAAATATCCATCACTTTATGTTAGAAATCGGACATTTCGACTTATAAAATATTACGTAAGATTGGCTTTCCCCCCCTACCCCCCCAGATAACGGCATGTAGAGATTTTGAGAACCCTCCCCCTTGAGACCCTTGCGTAATTAAAGAATGACCCCTTTTAGCTTAAAATATCTTTTAGATACATCACAAATTTTACTCTGGCCAATAATTTAATTGTTATGTTGATTTAAATTCGCTTCTGAACAAGAAGATTGATTCGTTTTCCTTTTGTAGTTTCAAGGCATAGTCAGTATGATGATAAAACTGGAATCATACCAAATTATTGAAAAAATTATATTTGTTTAAAGTTCTCAATATCTTATCTTAGAAAATATGTACAATTCTAATACACTCATATATTACAGGCAATGTAAAATATCACATATTTTGTAAATTAAAGTAATAATTATTCAAACATTATAGTCATAATTATTAATTTCATTAATATTTTACACTGAAATATACAATATAAAAGATTAAAAATAAAATTTAAAGTTAATTTGATTTATTTTTGTACCATGTGGCGTCTTCCCCGAAGTATAGAGTGATGCCACGCATGTAAAGAAAACTTACGTAAAACACTTCTTTAAAAAACGCGCTTAAAGATTTTAATACCGTATAAAATGCTATGTTTCAGTTTCATTATCTCTTGAATAAATTAATTTCTAGCTATCATAGAAACAAAAGTAAAACGTTTTGGAATCCTATAAAATATGTTTTAATAAAGAAATTTTCACAATTTTCCGCAAAACATGGATTTTTTTGGGTAGTCTCATACTTTAAATATGATTAATGGAATATTATAAGGAACTAATTCATTTAAATGCTCACAAAATCCAAAATAACCGCGATTAAAAACGATGAATTTAGATAAATTCACAATCGACGTGTACAGTGGGATAAGAGAATCTGTATTGCTATCTGTAATCACATAAATTTACCAGCAGCAAACTTGAGTCCTCTCCCAACTGTCATCTTCTTCCGGATTAGGTTGCATGTCGAAGAGAGGGAAAACTGTATTTCTGAATATATTAAGAAAGTTCGTCTGCTTTACGCTACAGCGAGTACTTTTCAAGATATGAGTTTGTGATGGAATAATTTGTTTTAAAATACATAAATAATGAATTTTTCTTTGCATTTTGAATGTCCGAAATTGAAATCCAACAGTTTATTAGTATGCTTAAAAATTATAAAAAATTCAAACCTTTTATAAATTGAAGCATTTCAAAATTACATGATGTAAAATACTTTTATTTAATCTAAGCATATTTAATAATTGTTAAAATTTTATTTTTCTCACTTACCACACAATGTTTTTCCAAGGTTGTTTAATGCCATGTGTGTGAAATGCACGTTGTCTGTACGTGATGCTAGATCATGCTTTATTGATAGAAGGACCAATGCACGCCTATAGTCAGGGTACGGAGTAATGGAGTAGTAAGCAAAACCCATGTTGTAACAGCCTATCGTTATTCCCCTTAAGTCACCTACCAAAAGCATACAAGGTATATAGTAAACTCAATACTGAGTATCTCAGCGTATAACTAGCACTCACAGCCAATAAAATGGAAAGTGCTCGTTATACGCCTGTTATAAAAATGTATATAGTCGATAAATAAAAAAGGTAAGATCACATGAGTTTAGATTCCTACTTAAATGAACATAGTGCTTTCTTGAAGTAGACTACTGTTTAAATCAGTAACGTAGCTGATCTTCTTTAAAAAAAAGTAACGAGATCCCTTACTCTTCAATAAATAGAATAATCAAAAATACTTTGAATCAGGATAGAAAATGGATGGAAATGATGTCACAAGCACATGCTGCTAGGCGTCTCTATGTGTCTTGTGGTCCAGCCAGTCGCGACATTTCAGTTTTTCATTTGGGGGTGCGAGATTCAACAAATTAAAATCCAGAATATGGAACAAAAAAAAAATGTTCGTTAAATTTTGGGGGTGCGACCGCACACCCTCGCGCCCCCTATTTGCAGCCCCTGGATCAAACGACTGTGAGTTCAGTTTTAATCTGAGGAGCCTTGAAGACATGTGCTAGGCCGACAACGAGATATAACATTTGCAGGAAACCGTTTTCTGCACTTTCAGTTTCTAAGGAAGAGAAGGACCGTGCATCAGCTCGCTGCAGAGTATTTTGTCTCATCAGAAACAAGAATCTCCTCTACTACGATGGGAAAACGCCAGCAAAGTTCAGGTGGCTGTGCAAAATGACTAGTTCTTTATGCCCCCACCCCTAAATTGACAAAAAAACAAGTGCGCGTTTATGTAGGGAAAAAGGACACGTTTCTTAAAACATAGAGCAATGAAATTCTGTACTCTTCACAGACAAGTCCATAGGTTAACAGTGGAGAGCGATTCAAGGTGTCACTCTATTGATCTGGAGGGAGTAATGCACTATACACAAAATATCTAACAATGTCGTAAGACACTCTCACAGAGGAGGTAAATTTATGGATTCGTCAGTTAGCGGTTATATTGTCAGTTAGCGGTTCGTCAGTTAGCGGTTACCTACATGTGCACTATGGAGGAACTCTGACTGGTGTGAAATTACGGAATGAAATGCATATGTCTTGATGCTTTGCATATGCTTTTGTCTTTATGCTTTTGCATATGTCTGCCCCTATACTGATTTTATAACTTCATTCTGATGGATGATAATGCGCGACCTCATCGAGCTGTGCTAGGTGAGGAGTATCTTGAGGCTCACGGTAGGACGAAAAATAGAATTATCAACTCATTTCCCAAGCCTGAATCTGATACAGAATATTTGGAACCATCTTGGCAGACAAGTTGCTGCTTTGAGTCCTCTTCCATGTTTTTCATGAGCTGGAATAAGGCTTACACCATGTATGGTCTTCATTTCCCATTTCAGTCACCGGAAACTTAATTGGTAGCATGGAAAATTAATGCTGCCAATGCATCGCAGACATGTTTCTTATTAGAAGCCATTTTTGTAATGTTTCCACGACAATTTGTTTCATCAAAAGTACTGTTTATTTCGAGAAGGGGCTTTTTTACTAATTGCGCGCATTTACTAATTGCTAATTTGTAGCAAATTAAGTTTGTGTTTAAATGTATCATAACATTTGACAGCCGGTAAATTACAAATAGCTTCAGCAACATTTATTAAAGCGTATTTTCTAGATTAACCGGGCTATTCTGGCAGCGTGTAAACGCGTTATATACAAAAGTATTATATTCAAAATGATATCGCAAGTGAACGGTTTGGAATTCACATGCTATACGGCCGGTTGATTCCCATGAGTCAGTCGATTAAAATTCGGTTGGAATTAGAACACTGAAAGTGAAGCAGCACAAGCTTGGCCAGTGCTAGGAAGGGTGAATTCCTGTCTCGACGGAATCTGCTGTGGGACCGAGTACTTTAAAGGGAGATGGTAAAATATGTCATGGCTTCACTTTCCTTCATGTTCAAACGATACCTCTGGAGGTGCCAATCAAGGTGATACGTCTCTCATCTGGATTTGGTTCAAAATTAGAAGACCACTCATAGAGGACAATTTTAGTCTGTCTACTAGGAGCCTCCATAAAATGACCAGCACCTTCGGCGTTCGTAGCGGTCAAACTTGTTAGGAAAGACATCCTTAAAGCTTATCTTTTTCCATGAAATCTGCTGCCATATTAAAGAAAGGTCTAAATTTTATGTACCTTAATTTTAAATTTCCTTTAAAGCTTTAGCTGTAAATTTACTAAGGAACTTAACCCATTTATGCCTAGCGTCCCTTTTTTGGGACGGCATTTTCGCTATCATTCAAAAACGTTATTTATTTTTCCTAGCCTTTATTCGCGAGTATTGAACCTCAATTCCACAAAATATTTTAATATGGCCAAGTAGGATGTTGACATTTCAATTTTTATACATAATGATTTTAAATGAAATCATCCCTTGTTCAAAAAGTTGACATCAGAAATTTATCAATTACTGCTAGTGTTAGCAAAAATCGAAGAAAGTCGCAAAAATATCGA
The DNA here is from genome assembly GCA_038373885.1 of Cheiracanthium punctorium. Lineage (NCBI taxonomy): Eukaryota > Metazoa > Arthropoda > Arachnida > Araneae > Cheiracanthiidae > Cheiracanthium > Cheiracanthium punctorium. Next base: position 11,721 of record JAWZYV010019912.1, on the reverse strand, counting down.
GGCACGAATGGGTTAATACTTTTTCCATCTTTTAACCGGCACTGTCTTTCAGTGGTTACAACTTTTGTCGCTTTATATGCGAACCTATTTCCTTCCTTTTAATACCCGTAATAGCTCCGCACTTGCCGTACCCTTTTACGGCGTAGCTTGCAAGTAAAAGTAATAGTTCTCTTCCAGCTAGTACTCGCTGAAGCTGAAGCAGTGGTGTTGGTTGTCCGGCTGTACTTTTTCCTAGCTATCTTGATGCATGATGTTCTTCTACTGCCTACTGCCTAGCCGGAGGTCGATTTAATGATGAGCGAGAGGAGTGGTGGTGATCCTAGCAGTTTTGCCAATCAAGTCAAGTGATATGTTGTTTTTCTACAGCAAGGATCTAATTGTCAAATGTGAGCAGGTGGTCCCTAGCCGATGTTTGTTTTGTGCCATTCATTACACTGTAAATAAGTATCAAAATCATCACAATAAATAAAAGCAAGGTAAAACGATATCTTTACTAGTTTTCATTTCGTGCCACCTGCATGCCCAACATTGCCACTGACTCTATCGTGGCTCTAGTAATTTAAAGGGTCCCCGTACCCTATCCCTTACAGTCGGCAACTGACTCGGACATCGAAAGAAAGAATTATATAAAGATTCCTCCGATCAAAATGTATAAGATCGCTGTCACGAACGGCGGTTCACAAAAAACACTGACAAAAAAGCCCTGTCAAAGCATACAGTGCACACCGGTTATAACGGACCTGGGATATAACGTACTATCGGTTATAACGTACCTAGAAGCTAGGTCCCGATTGAAGTCCTATATTTATAATGTTATTTAACCTCGGCTAAAGCGTACTTAACAAAAGTACGTACTTCGGCTATAACGTACTTTTTATACCAAAGCCAAAAATAAAATTTTGCTTTTCTTAAGAATTTTATTTCCCTGTTCTCGGAAATTTCAGTACCTTCAAAAACACTCGTTGTCAGTTTTCAGATTCTCTAGCGAGATGAATTGTGTATGAATGAAGGGAGCGATCTTTTATTTTATTTATTTTTTTTTTGTCTGTGCCTAGTAAGAACAAGACCACATTTTTTATTTGTCATTCATCAATGTAAATGCCTCCGGAAAAGCCTTATCTATAATGATTCTGATGATAGTGAAGAAGACACAGAGGAGCCTATACCAAGTTACGCGACGCATTAAATGCTGCAAAAACATTATCACGATTTTTTGAATGCCGCAGTGATGATGCAGAGACTCTACCAAAGTCTATTATGGATATCCAAAACGGTATTTTAAAAGTAGCATCTGCCAATTTAAAACAAAAGAAAATTACAGATTATTTATCTCAATAAAAATTGTAAGTAATAAAGAATTGTTTAATTTAAATTTTAAAAAATCAGACCTATTTAAACACATAAACAATGAAATTATGAGCCCACTTTCTCTTTTTGTGTAACATTGAATCTTACCGGCGGTACTGCTTATAACGCACTTCGGATATAACGTACTACTTTTTTAGGTCCCGTGAGAGTACGTTATGACCGGTGTCTACTGTATTTATTTATTTATTTGTTAAGTTTAATGTGAAACTGTTTAGTGGGAAAGCTACCTCTATTTAATACGAAGTCCAAATGAGGAACATGTTGTTCTAAGGCATCAGCTATTCTTCCTTCGGATCGGTATACGTTACCCAGATCTGCGACTCTGTCGAATTCGGCGATACGATCTTCTTCTTCCTGGGCAATTTCAATCGATTCACGAAGATACTCCTTGGCAGGACCCCACAGAACAGCATTCCTATTTAACATAGAAAATATTGTAAAAAGTCAAATACATTTACCGAAAAAGAAATCAGTAGTATAAAAATGGGGGTTTTGGCTACTGCGCGGAGCCCACGGAGCTCACAGAGGGAGGGGTTTGGCTAGTGCGACGAGCACACGGAATGGGGGTTTTGGCTTCTGCGCGGAGCCCGCGGAACACAAGGGGTGTCTGCGAAAGGGGATGAATCACTTGAGAAGGGGGATGAATCGCTTGAGAAAGATAAAGCGCATGGGTTCACCAAATGCAGAGATAAGGATTGGATGTGTGTTTTTCATACTTTGAAATATTTGCGAGAAAGTTTAAAGTGGGATAAACAATATTATACAGTAAGAATTCTGCCCAGGCGCGGTGCAGAGAATTTCCCCCTCTTTTCAGTGATGCTTAACGGTTAAGCCGTTGGCGAAAGGGTATGGTTTAGGATTTTTTTTTTTTTCCTCTCATAATAAATATTTTTTTTTTTTCAGATTAGTGGGACTTAATTATTTCAAAAATTGTAGGTTTCTTTGATAGTTTATAATTATTTCTAATTAGAGAACTTATTATTATTTTCTTAGTGTGTTCAAGGAATAGTAGGTTTCACTTTTTTTCTTATGGTTTAGGATTTTTTTCTCTCTGTAAATACTTTTTCAGAATAGTGGGACTTAACACTATTTCAAAAACTGTAAGTTTCATTGAGGGTTAGTTATTGAGTTTTTAGTAATCCTACAAAACTTTTTTATTGTATATCACAAGTAGTGTAACTTGATTTATACAGATTCAATACGATATAGATATTTTTAACTTTATGGGCAACACTAATTTCAGTTTTACTATGAAAGCATCGTTTTATACATGAATCAACCTTTTGAGTGGTATTTTATTTAACATATTTTATAGAAAGGTGAGTATAGTTTTAACTAACACATATCTTTAAATTTGCATGTGGATAGTACTATTGTTAGAAACTTGAACTATTGAAGATAAAAATTGAAGATCCGTTTTAGCATACTAAGACAATTGCATGTACAGTTTCACATAAATATCTTTCAACTATTTAGATAAAATTATAGTTTTAATCGCGAAAGCTATTAAATTGCAAAGAGTTACCATAAATACTAATTACTTGAACTAAAAAATACAAGGTTCTTACTTACTTCAAGTCACGTCTTGCACTGGCAGCTTTATCTTAAAGATAACTAGGCTAGCAAGTCCGGAAAATAGAGTAATGATTTAAAATACATTAGCCCTACTTTCCGTTACAGCTAGCTATTCCATGTAATCATCTGGATTAATTCTAAATTCTTTATACACACATTTTAAGATATTGAACACTTAAAACTGTTTTTTTTTTTTTTTTCGTATTACAATTTATCAGATTCAGACTAAATGAATACCATTTTATGTATGATGAAAATATTCAATACTTTATTTAGCAAGCGAAAATTTAATCTTAATTAGAATGTATGCATTTACAGAAATACAGATTAGATACCGGCTTTATTTTCTATTAGGAGAAATCCCTTTCACCATACAGCTAGCTATTCCATGTAACAGCTAGCTATTCCATGTAATCATCTGGATTAATTCTAAATTCTTTATACACACATTGGCTAAAAATAGGGATATTATTTTGAGACTAAATACCAATAAAATAATAATTTTTAAGATATTAAACGCTTAAAACTGTTTTTTTTTTCTTATTACAATTTATCAGAGTCACACTAAATGAATACCATTTTATGTATGATGAAAATATTTAATACTTTAGTTAGCAAGCGAAAATTTAATCTTAATTAGAATGTATGCATTTACAGAAATACAGATTACATACCGGCTTTATTTTCTATTAGGAGAAATCCCTTTCACCATACATCCCTCAAACCCCAGTTTTTGTATACAAAATGTACGAATACTTAAAGTCTATTGCTATTAATAGAGCTCAGTTACACTAGTGGGGAAAATACACTCTTTGGATTACCAACTCAAATTTTTGCAAAACACCAAAGTACAATACAGGAAAACATGCAAAAATCTTTTAACATAGAATTTTAAAAAAACCACACTTAAAATGAGAGCACTTCAAAATGCGGACCAATGTAAAATATAATTACCAAACTATAAAAACCACATAATTATTTTAAATTAAAGCAATTTGAAAAAACGTAAATAAGAGCTAATCAAGCAATGATTCATGTTTAGAAATTTATTAATAATTGTGATAATCAGGAAAAACAAATTAGAATTGTGGTATTATCCTACATGTGACTAAAATAATACATAGAAAATGTTAAACTTGGCGACTTACACTGGTGATGACTGGACTTAAATACGCGAGAAGTAATAATTATAATAATAATAATAATAATAATAATAATAATAAAATAACACTGAAATAATGCACAAACGTTATATAATTAACATCAGAAAAAACCAGGTGCTTACTTAATATCCCAAGCCTACGGCGTACCACTGATAAGATAAGGGATGGACGATAAGGAAGTGTGTTTAGATCGGGAAAACCGGTTAAATAACACTGAGCTAGTTTGCCGATACGGTAATACCATGGAGTTTGTAAGGGGGATATGCACGCTGCAGTACAGAATTGGGAACATGTGCTTAGTTCTACGTTCAAAAATATGGTTGTCTTAATCTAAAGCCATTTCAATGTTTCAGAAAACAAGTGGAAACCTATCCTTCAAGTATACATGTATCTGATCGGCATTATATCCTAAAAGAGAATTAAAATTTCAAAGTTAGGCTACAACGATTAATGTATTTTACATAGTTTAGGAAAATAATGAATTATTAAATTAATTTCTGTAAAACAATTAGCAAAGATCAGTATACTATAGAACGATAAGCATAAAAGCAAATTATTTTTGTTAAGTTTTGATGAAGTGCAGTAATAAATTATACGCATTGTACTATACTAAGATTAATGAGTATTCATTTATACTATAGAACGATAAGCATAAAAGCAAATTATTTTTGTTAAGTTTTGATGAACAGTGCAGTAATAAATTATACGCATTGTACTATACTAAGATTAATGAGTATTCATTTATAAAATAGGTGTTTACTACTGAAAAACATGATCTAATTTTGACAAATGCATTGGAGTATTGTATAGGACATCTATTGACCAAACGCTATACTTGTACTAAATATATTATGATTATTCTAATATTAAAAATAGGGTTAAGATTCTTCATTTGCGATGAAAGGCACTCAATTTTTTTATATACTTAATTTTTACAAAGATGTGGATATCATTTTAATAAATTCATAAACTAAAATTTTTATTTAATAAAGTCATAAACTGAAATTATTAATTAAAACCTGCTAATAAACTTATTAAAATTTTTACTCTAAAAGATAGCTAATCACAAAATACATCAGAAAAAATATAAGCAATTAAATACCTCAAAAATACCGGACAACACTCTAGTAGCATGTGGTCAAAACTGCATTCTAGGTCCGCTGTACAATGGACAAGGGTCCGTTGCAAGAGAGTTTACCTATAAACTCTAAAAATTTGACGGCAACTGAAGAACTGGTTTTCTCTTATCAGGCATCACAGATCAGATAAGTGACACGCGCAGAAGACACGTGATAGTGACGTGTGCAAATCTATGTTGATTCAATATCCGGTAGGTTTGCTGGCAGGATGTACTATTTGCAATTAGTGGCAACTCTCTCTAACAGGCTAAGACATGCTAGATGACGCAATATCTACAGGGTTGAGAAAGTTTTAAGGTAGAGGGCGCTTGGGTGAAATCGCATGATTGTTTAGAACCAGTAGGAAGACATATTAGTTAGATAAAGTGGCCAGGTGTGCGTTGCGAGACCCACTTTACGCTGCGTGCGCCTATACTTCAGATGTATGTTTTAAGTTTTAATTGATTTTTCACCGAGTTTCAAAAATTTCTTTGCTTGAATGGATCGAAAATAACTTTAACATTGAATACACTCCCGAGTTTTATACTCAAAGTGATGCTGATGTGTTGCTGCAAGAATTGATGCAACTGCCTTTAGACGCAAAGCCTCTGGAAAGCAGTGAAAATAAAATTACTTCGACCCGGAAAGTAATTACTTTTGGAGATGAAAGAATAAAGTATAGTTTTTCGGGAGCGACAGTCTCTGTTTCCTCTTGGCTACCCATTTTGTAAGAACTACGTGATGATCTACAGAAAGCAACAAATTATGAATTTAATTTGGTACAAGTGAACTTATCCTCTCAATTGAAGACGGTAACTACGAAGATTTTTCTCTGGACCTATCACGATGTGTATGCATTCTAAGTTTTGGATCTAAATGAAATTTAGATTTTAAGCCAGCGAACTGTGAAACCACTACCATTAAATTAGAACATGTTTCAATGTGTAAGATATATCCCCCAACCAACAAACTTTTAACGCATGGTATTCCTTCTGAACCTCCTGTGACAGACCCGCACATTAACCTAACATTTGCCAAGATGTACATCTATGAGTCTTCCCCGAAAATGGCAAAGTTGGACGATTGGATGGACAATCTTTACCATAGCTTATATGCTTCGGTAAATGGTACATGGCACTTGGAAAGACTTATCTACGTTTCACTTCACGATGAAAGAATTGACTTGAAGATTCATATTAGACAAATCATTCAGAACGACCAATTAGATTATGTACCAACCAGTCAGGGAGTCATGATGAATCCTTCAACATGGATCGAATTTATTGTAAAACTATTAGATTTTAATATATGTCATAACAACAGCTCGTTTATTTGTAATAATCAATTATCTGTATTTAATGATGATGGAAAATGCATATTACAACAAATTTACAAAACAGGAGATTCATTTACGTTAAATCCAATTTCTTTGATACTTTTGAATGACCAAGTATTAAAACTTTGTGAAATGAGAAATGAAATATTGGAATGCATTCTTAAAACGCTATATACGACGACCCTACCTCATTTAATTTTAAAATTAAAGTCTCAAAAATGTAACCGTGAACCCCATTGTAATTATGATTAGGCTAAACAGCAATTAATGGATATAGTATATCGGGAAATTCTTAAATGCATAGACCGGGTTCAGGATCATCCTTCACAAAGGATACATGCTTGTTTGAATAGAACACATGTTGATGAGAGAGATCGTCTTATAAGTAATAAAGCATGGTTTATGGTCGACATGCCATATATCGCAAGAGAGATATGCGAGAACAAATATACTTGTCATTATGACGGAGAATTTTTTTCAAACATTTTCTTTGAAGACTATAGGAAGTATCTTCAAAATGTGCTATTTAATTCATTTTTTCAACCGTTTTCAGATTTTGATAATTCAAAGGATGGCAAAACATGTGTAATTATGTGATGTTATTGGTGTATAACTTAACTAGTATTGCGATTGTAAAAAAAATATATTAAAACCATTGTGATTATGTAGAAAAGGTATGCTTGCTTCTACAACAGTAAGATTTTACTGATTTGTGCACGATTAATTGTGGATTACACTTTGAAAAGTTATTATTTTCTCAATTGTGTAAATAGTTTGTGCAATTTAAAATACATTTTTTGTAAATAAATAAGTTTAAATACGAAAACCTATCTGTGTTTTCTTCATGTGTGTGTGTGTTGATTACTTGCAAAATAAAAATCTATGAAATTTTACTGCAGCAAAAAGTGGTAAAGTTAGCATACTTAGTCAAGATTTAAGGTTCTCGTGTTGTGTTTTATACTTATCTTTTATACACTATAATGTAAAAAGTTACAAATTTAACAAAATTTATTGAAGCATGTACTATGGAAACATTGATCTACTACATAGAAATAAAATGTTCTGATTAAAATCATAAACTTAAATGTGATAGGTAAATTGTGTTACATGAGAATTCACAAAGTACTATAATTTTTTATAAAATGAACTTAGCTAAAAAAAGTCAGTTTCCATAATTTTATAACTTAATCGATTTTACATGTTTTTCAAAAATAAAGTAAAGTGCGATAAAGAAACTTAGTATTTTTAAATAAAGAATTTTAAAGTGTTCTTTAATGTAAACATCTTACCACATTTTACTTGAAGTAACAGAATATTTTTAATCAGACACTATGTTTATAAAACATCAGAGTATTAACTTAGGCTATTTTTGTAATTTTTCTTTAGTAATGGGCTTGAATATTCTTTATGAGAAATATCAACTAAGCGCATGTGTTACACATTTCACTGATTGAGATGGTTATACTTACAAATTTTAAATAAATATGCTTTTACTTTTATACATGATACTTGTTCAAACTAAGTATACTTTGGATTTGCATATGTTTATGAGTTCTCATAAGTTCTCATAAGTTAAAAAATTATTCCTCGAAAGGAACTTAGCTATTAGAACTTTGTAAATATCGTAGAAGTAGTAGTATTCTTAACGTGTTTTTGATAAAATGGATTTAAATTTTGTACAGCAATAATCAGTTATTTTAGCATAGATGTATAAACTTATCTTTATTTAAACCTTAACTAATTAAAATTAATACAATTTATGTCTGTACAAAGGGAGTGTCTGTACAAACTTAGATTATTTTTCAGAATTATCAAGTAAAGAATTTTACAAAATACTTAGTAAATTGCATTAGCTAAAGTTGTATTTTTTTTCTTTTTAGAAATTTTGCACATTGGTATATTTTATGTTCTGATAATTCGTTGAATATGTTCTTGAATTAAACTCTGCACTTTGTAAATTTTGCACTTTGTAAATTTCATAGAAGTGACGAACTTTGGTATTTTTCGAATGTTACGAACTTGATATATTTTTTCTGAATTGTTAGATATGTGAAATTGTCTTTTTAGAAATATTGGATTATTCAACTTAGTGCATTTCAGTTACTCTTTCAAGATAACGGACTTAGAATTTTTTACAAATAACAAGCTAGTAACTTGCTAAATATGCTTCTTGCAAATATTTTTAAATGCCGTTCTTAAAAATCACAGTGTCTACTTAATTTATTATATTTTAATTTGTTTATTTCTGTTTACTATTTACAACTTTGATAATTTTCACCCGACCGGTTTTCCCGAACACACTTCCTTATCGTCCATTCCTTATCTTATCAGTGGTTCGCCGTAGGCGTGGGATATTCAGTAAGAACGTGTTTTTTTCTGCAGTGAATTATATAACGTTTGTGCATTATTTCAGTGTTATTTTATGTTTTATTATTATTATTATTACTACTTCTCGCGTATGCAAGTCCAGTCATCACCAGTGTAAGTCGCCAAGTTTAACATTTTCTATATATTATTTTAGTCACATCTAGGATGATACCATAATTCTAATTTGTTTTTCCTGATTATCACAATTATTAATAAATTTCTAAACATGAATCATTGCTTGATTAGCTCTTATTTACGTTTTTTCAAATTGCTTTAATTTAAAATAATTATGTGGTTTTTATAGTTTGGTAATTATATTTTACATTGGTCCGCATTTTGAAGTGCTCTCATTTTAAGTGTGGTTTTTTAAAAATTCTATGTTAAAAGATTTTTGCATGTTTTCCTGTATTGTATTTTGGTGTTTTGCAAAAATTTGAGTTGGTAATCCAAAGAGTGTATTTTCCCCACTAGTGTAACTGAGCTCTATTAATAGCAATAGACTTTAAGTATTCGTACATTTTGTATACAAAAACTGGGGTTTGAGGGATATATGGTGAAAGGGATTTCTCCTAATAGAAAATAAAGCCGGTATGTAATCTGTATTTCTGTAAATGCATACATTCTAATTAAGATTAAATTTTCGCTTGCTAACTAAAGTATTAAATATTTTCATCATACATAAAATGGTATTCATTTAGTGTGACTCTGATAAATTGTAATAAGAAAAAAAAAACAGTTTTAAGCGTTTAATATCTTAAAAATTATTATTTTATTGGTATTTAGTCTCAAAATAATATCCCTATTTTTAGCCAATGTGTGTATAAAGAATTTAGAATTAATCCAGATGATTACATGGAATAGCTAGCTGTAACGGAAAGTAGGGCTAATGTATTTTAAATCATTACTCTGTTTTCCGGACTTGCTAGCCTAGTTATCTTTAAGATAAAGCTGCCAGTGCAAGACGTGACTTGGAGTAAGTAAGAACCTTGTATTTTTTAGTTCAAGTAATTAGTATTTATGGTAACTTTTACAATTTAATAGCTTTCGCGATTAAAACTATAATTTTATCTAAGTGGTTGAAAGATATTTATGTAAAACTGTACATGTAATTGTCTTAGTATGCTAAAACGGATCTTCAATTTTTATCTTCAATAGTTCAAGTTTCTAAGAATAGTACTATCCAAATGCAAATTTAAAGATATGTGTTAGTTAAAACTATGCTCACTTTTCTATAAAATATGTTAAATAAAATACCACTCAAAAGGTTGATTCATGTATAAAACGATGCTTTCATAGTAAAACTGAAATTAGTGTTGCCCATAAAGTTAAAAATATCTATATCGTATTGAATCTGTATAAATCAAGTTACACTACTTGTGATATACAATAAAAAAGTTTTGTAGGATTACTAAAAATTCAATAACTAACCCTCAATGAAACTTACAATTTTCGAAATAGTGTTAAGTCCCACTATTCTGAAAAAGTATTTACAGAGAGAAAAAAATCCTAAACCATAAGAAAAAAAGTGAAACCTACTATTCCTTGAACACACTATGAAAATAATAATAAGTTCTCTAATTAGAAATAATTATAAACTATCAAAGAAACCTACAATTTTTGAAATAATTCTAAGTCCCACTAATCTGAAAAAATATATATATATATATATTTATTATGAGAAAAAAAAAATCCTAAACCATACCCTTTCGCCAACGGCTTAACCGTTAAGAATAACTGAAAAGAGGGGGAAATTCCCTGCACCGCGCCTGGGTAGAATTCTTACTGTATAATATTGTTTATCCCACTTTAAACTTTCTCGCAAATATTTCAAAGTATGAAAAACACACATCCAATCCTTATCTCTGCATTTGGTGAACCCATGCGTTTTATCTAGCGTGCCTCAATACTAGGAGAGTGATGACAACGACAAGTCATCCCCTTATTGGTCAAGCAGCTATTTTTACCGCCCCAGGCAGTGTCCAGATTTCTCTCCATTGTAAAAGCATTGCGTTTTGAAATGGTCTTGGTATAAAACGCTTTTTCTGGCGAATAAATAATTGCATTAATTTTCTGTTTCGATTCTTCATTTTAAAATGTCTGACGATTTGTGGTGAATAAATTTCAAAGAAGAGATTTTCCTAAGTAATTTGTAAATAACAAACTTTTGTGATAGTTTCGTTTGTAAATGCCGCGTTTGACTCTTAAAATACACCTTTCTTTTACTTGTTTTAGTACAAACACATTATAATTGGTGTTCCAACTAAAAAAAAAAAATGATATACAACAGAAATTATATCATAGGGTAGCATATAAGGATAATATTTACAGTTTAAACTTCATAAAATAAAAATGTCATGTTTGGCGATATTTTTCTTGGCATTGGCTTAGAATTATACTCGCCAGTTCACGGCTGTTTGCTTGCAAGTGAAAAGGACAGAATCGAATGTATAATAGATTTCTCTCTCCATCCTTTTTGTGTGTGTATGTGTGTTCGTGTGAGTACTTAAACGCTTTTATAATCTTGTATGAAATTAAAAAATATAACTGAATAACATGTGTTAATTTCTGTCGATTTATACTAGGTGTCATTTAATGTCAAAGTTGTGTGAAGCTTTCTTTTAAGAGTTTAACTAATATCTGAATTGTTCGTACACTTTCATTTTTAAATAATAAGTGATAATATTAAGTGAAAATAAGTGATTTTACAGTATTGATCATATACAATAAATAGGAAAGTCACGTAAAAAAACCAGAATTTTATGGTATTGATAAAAAATTTCAGGAGATTAAATCG
>JAWZYV010019911.1:10000-21319 GCA_038373885.1 Cheiracanthium punctorium | reverse complement strand
TAACCCCCCCATGAAAAATTTATGGATACGCCACTGATGTTTGGCAACAGTTTGCCAGCACATTTGAAGCAAAAATTGTTTCGTCAAAATGACCGCCGGGATTGTACGTAACTACTAATGAGAATATTGAAGATTTTGTAATTTTTTGAATTGATCATACGCTTATCACTGAATCAATCATTCACTCATAACGATTCCGGACAACCACTAGAAGATAAAACTTACTGCCATTACTCTTTAGAGAAAAAAAAAAAGCGAAAGAACATCTGCACAGTTTGTGCTATCCGCTTCAAGTATATCAAAATTACGTATAAAAATGTAGAAAGAAGTCTGCGCTACTTTAAAAATCTCAAAATCTACCCATTTCCCTATTTTAAAGTTTTTTTTCGTTTTTTTCAGCACCATTTTATTTCCGAAAGTAAATTAAAAAAAAAAAAAAAAAAAAAAAGGTGTATTGTTTGCTCGACAACGCGCTGTTTCGAGTGAAGCTGTTTCGAGTGACAATGACATCATACTCCAATCATGGTTTACAGGCTTTGAAGAGAAAACTGAGATTCCAATTCGTTTAAAATTGTTTTTCCAGATAACGTCGTTTAACTTTTTTCGACAGATTTCGGTTTGCATTTAACCCCTCTTGTATTGATGCTTCAAGCAGACGATCATTTTTAATGAAAAAAAAGTTAAACGACGTTATCTGGAAAAACGACTCCTAAGTGTTTTAACCCTTCAAATTCTGGATTTCCTATCATTATGAAGCAGAATTCGTATTGTGTTGGATTGTTCACCCACTAATAAGGAAATTGAGGTCGGTTTAGCCGGTGCTGAAACAGGTTAGCTTTACCCCACTGATTCTTCTCCGACGCGCTGGTCTGGGTTCCGATCACTGCTTCCTCTAGTGGGATCGCGGGTAGAGGTTACCGTAAAAAGGAAATAATTTCAACAGACAAAACCCTTTAGAAGATTAAAAAGCAAAATATCATCTACACTGCTTTTACGATCTTCTTGTACTTTTTCATAAATATGTAGAAAGAAATCTGCACTACATTTAAAGAATAAAAATCTACTCGTTCCCTAATTTTAGAGAGATTTTTCGGTACTTTCCGATCCATTTTATTTCCGAGAGTAATAAAGTGTGTCGTTTGAGTGACATAAGTCACTGTCATCAGGCTTTGAAGGGACAATTGCAATCCCAAATCGTCTGAAATAGTTTTCCTAGATTACACAGTATTATTTTATTTCAGTTATTTTACAGCCTTTATTTACCCTCCTTTCTTCTTTTCAGGAATCTCGTGAAGCTACATTCAGGCTGCTCCGTGCCGCGATGATGTCACCAAGCTAAGCCACGGTCTCCGCCAAGAGATCGCTGAATTTTCTAGAAGAGAACAAAATATCAGCGTAGGAGAGAGAACTGTCAGCTGAGAAAGGATGGCCGTTACATTACGGCTCAATTAAATGCAATACGAAAAGTGAGTCTTTAGAAGGTTGCTAATACAAAATTATTAAATAATTAAACATTACACATATCAACACTTAAACCATATTTATTTTAAAACTTCTACGAATTTATGTTACACACTGAAACGATAAAGAATTAAGCATGCCACATTTGGTCGGTCGCTGGAGCTAAGCCATCCTACATGCACACCAACTGCGAGTGCAAGCGTAATCCTCTTCCTTCAGCGCGAGCCAGGTGCCAAAGTATTTTCCTGCGCGGTTGACAGTTATCGCCTTCCGCGCCGTAACGTGCTAGTTTCCGGATGCAGGAGATTACTGCGGGTCAGACCCCAACAGAACATCTGTTGTTTATTGCCTTATACTTGAAGCCAAAATGTGCCAAATACTGCTGTTATTATACGACTAGAAGTCGGTTGTGAACCAATTACAACCAGCGCTCTTCTGAAATTGTGAAAAAACTTTCCCATTCCAAAGATTTCGTTTTCTGTACATAGATATTCTTATGTCTACACAGACAATTTCTTTGCTTCGCTTGATTTCCGCTTATAGATACTTGATTTATTTGTGAAAAGAGAAATTAAACTGCATAATCTAGAAAAACAATTTTAAAGCCTCTATAAAAAAAAAAACTTGGCAGTTCGAGCCTCGTCAGGGGTAGATCCCCCTGAACCCCACAAATTTTTTAGTTTCATTATTGCCATATTAAAACGATATTAATTGACTTTGTCATTTTATCGCTCATCTTTTGCGTATTTTGCCTGGTAACCCTATGTTGGAATTTTAATGAATGTAACCTATTTAGGGAAAATACATGTGATGCATATTCTATAGCTTACAAAATATTGTAACAATAGATTAAAGCTGTTGTGAACTAATAGTATTTAAATGCATGTAAAATTATGTCGCATTTTTTCAATAAAGGGTGATGAGAGATAAAATGACATTCATTAATAGCGCAGTCTTATCTCTTTTCTTTTTGTAAAGGGCTGCAAGAGAGGGTGATGTAATTTAAAATTTTTTTAAAAGTGTCTGTTTTATGTAGTGTCTGAAGTATTTATTACTGAAACGTGACCCTAAAAAACAGCATTAAGTGGAAATGAGACATTTTTCAAAGTGAGAAGTTCACTGAAACGGTGAAACTTTTCACTTTTTGGATAGCGAATGCCGCTGACATAATATTTTTTGTGTCATTATATTGCAATGATCTCATGTTAGTACATATGATGCAAACTTTAAGTCAAGATTAAAATATTTTTTCTTTTCTAGATTCCACATCCCTGGAATTAATTCGAATTACACATGTGAGGAAAATTTCCGTTTCTTACTGTTCGAAGAATGGGCGGTCACGCAGCTAGTGTAATCATATAAGGTAAAAAGCTATTTTAAAATTTAAATTTATGTTCCATTACATGTATTTTTTAAATTTTTTATAACTGAATTTGTAACTTATTTTGATAGCTGATATTGTAACTAAGCTATTGTAATCATGGGCGTAGCCAGAAATTTTTCATAGGGAGGGTTACGGCTACTACAACTCATATATATGTACACGTGTGTTTGATAATGTAACAAAGAATATACATTTTGTATGCCAAAAAATTCATCATGAGGGTTATGACACACCCCCCAAAAAACCCTAATGAATCAATTTATAACTGGTTTTGATAGCCGACACTCTAACTATGCTAATGTAATCATAAAACGTGCAAATTTATTAGGCAATTTGGAGTGTTTAGGCTGATTTTATTTTTTACCAACTATGCGAAAAATTCGAGCTGGGAATCGAACCCACGACTGAAGCATTCCTGGGTTAGAGGCTCAATGCGGCGTGGGTTCGAGGCATGCATTGAGTCGTGTGTTCGAGACTCAATGCGGCAGTCCAAAAATTCCAGAGCTAGGAATCGAACCCATGTATGCCGCATAACGTGCGGGTGCTTTACGACTGAGCTACTCTGGGACGATTCCCAGATGAAATTTCTCGCATTAGAACCGTTGACATTTATCATCTTCCTCTGCAAACCACAGATGGAACAGATGAAACAATTAATTCGTGACAACTCCGTTACGCTGCGGAATTTATACATATTTTAGAAAGTGTTTCTATCAACCTTTCAAGTTATTAGGCAATATCGAGTGTTTAGGCTGATTTTATTTTTTACCATCTATGCGAAAAATTCCACAACTGGGAATCGAACACACGACTGCCACATTCGTGGGTTAGTGGCTCAATGCGGCCTGGGTTCGAGGCATGCATTGAGTCGTGGGTTCGAGGCTCAATGCGGCAGTCTAAAAATTCCAGAGCTGATGCAAAATCGTTTAAAAGCAAAAAGTTTCCACGCGTTTCCAGAAAAGATTTAATCCAAAACAAAAGGCACACATGGGATCAAAGTATCATCACTTAATTAATTCTTGAATGGCAGACAAACATTAAAATTTAATGTACAATGTAAACAGTTTTACCATATTAAATGTTATTCATTTTTAGAAGAACGCATGAACATTGTTGAGTTTTTTTTTTTTTTTTTTTTTTCCACTGGAATTTAGATTTTGATGAGTGATGTGTGGATGTAATTTTTGTCCTTAGCCGTACCCCCATTAAAATTTAATGTACAATGTAAACAGTTTTACCATATTAAATGTTATTCATTTTTAGAAGAACGCATGAACATTGTTTTTTTTTTTTTTTTTTTTTTTTTTTTTTTTTTTTCCCACTGGAATTTAAATTTTGATGAGTGATGTGTGGATGTATTTTTTGTCCTTAGCCGTCCTCAACCTTTCAAGTTATTAGGCAATATCGAGTGTTTAGGCTGATTTTATTTTTTACCATCTATGCGAAAAATTCCACAGCTGGGAATCGAACACACGACTGCCACATTCGTGGGTTAGTGGCTCATTGCGGCCTGGGTTCGATGCATGCATTGAGTCGTGGGTTCGAGGCTCAATGCGGCAGTCTAAAAATTCCAGAGCTGATGCAAAATCGTTTAAAAGCAAAAAGTTTCCAGAAGAGATTTAATCCAAAAGAAAAGGCACACACGGGATCAAAGTATCATCACTTAATTAATTCTTGAATGGCAGACAAACATTAAAATTTAATGTACAATGTAAACAGTTTTACCATATTAAATGTTATTCATTTTTAGAAGAACGCATGAACATTGTTGAGTTTTTTTTTTTTTTTTTCCACTGGAATTTAAATTTTCATGAGTGATGTGTGGATGTATTTTTTGTCCTTAGCCGTCCTCAACCTTTCAAGTTATTAGGCAATATCGAGTGTTTAGGCTGATTTTATTTTTTACCATCTATGCAAAAAATTCCACAGCTGGGAATCGAACACACGACGGCCACATTCGTGGGTTAATGGCTCAATGCGGCCTGGGTTTGAGGCATGCATTGAGTCGTGGGTTCGAGGCTCAATGCGGCAGTCTAAAAATTCCAGAGCTGATGCAAAATCGTTTAAAAGCAAAAAGTTTCCACGCGTTTCCAGAAGAGATTTAATCCAAAACAAAAGGCACACACGGGATCAAAGTATCATCACTTAATTAATTCTTGAATGGCAGACAAACATTAAAATTTAATGTACGATGTAAACAGTTTTACCATATTAAATGTTATTCATTTTTAGCAGAACGCATGAACATTGTTTTTTTTTTTTTTTTTTAATTTAGATTTTGATGAGTGATGTGTGGATGTATTTTTTGTCCTTAGCCGTACCCCCATTAAAATTTAATGTACATTAAAATTTAATGTGCAATGTAAACAGTTTTATCATATTAAATGTTATTCATTTTTGGAAGAACGCATGAACATTGTTGAGTTTTTTTTTTTTTTTTTTTTTTTTTTTTCCACTGGAATTTAAATTTTGATGAGTGATGTGTGGGTGTATTTTTTGTCCTTAGCCGTACCCCCCCCCCCCCGCCCCCCCCCCCCAACCCCCCCCCCCCCCTGCCTCACTCGGCAGAAGGCAGATTCGAACGCAAGACTGCCAGTTCTCGAGCCGCATGCTCTACCGACTGTACAAGCGTGAATCAACAGAAAATCGTTCATATTCGAAGTGTACTCTTTGAAATGGAGACTAAGAAAATTTTATCGCAGACTGGTTAGCACTGCTTTTAATGAATTTTAGTTAATTTTTTTCCTTAAGCCAATTTAATAAAAAGTAAATGAAAAAAGAATGTGCGAGTGTTTTTTCTGCGCTTGGGGATGGTGGGAGACGAAACGAAGGTAACTACTGGGATGCTCGAGTTATTTTATTTTATTTCTCGGAGTTTGCAAGGCATCGATGCTCAATCTACTGACTGTGAATGGTGCCATTAATTTAAATTGTCAAAATGAATGAATTTCACATTTCCGAGGAGATGAGTGATTGATATGTATGAACGTTGTCGAGTTTCTGATGATTGTTTTCCCTGTATTAATAGGTTTTGGTTTAGTATACCCATGGCAAGGGTAAATTTTAATCTTTTGTGTTTTAAAGAATTATTCTAATAATCAAAGTAATAATCACGGGATCCAGGGGGGGGCATACACTTGGGGATGGGAGCCCCCCCTTACGCCATGCCTCTGCGAACATCCCCCACTTAAGACTTGATTTTTTTTCCCTCCGGAGGACGGTGGTTTTGACGAGTGGCATGTGAACGCATGCTTTTAGAATTGCCTGACATTAGTGCGCCGGTGTTTTTTCTGCGCTTGGGGATGGTGCGAGACGAAAGGAAAGTAACTATACTCGTATGTTCGCGTTATTTTATTTCTCGGAGTTTGCAAGGCAGCGAAGCTCACTCTGCTGACTGTCAATGGTTCCGTGAATTTAAATTGTCGAGATGAATGAATTTCGCATTTCTGAGGGGATGAGTGATCGACACGTATGAACGTTGTCGAGTTTCTGATGATTGTTTTCCCTTTGGTTTAGTATACCCATGGCAAGGGTAAATTTTAATCTTTTGTGTTTTAACGAATTATTCTAATAATCAAAGTAGGCAGCAGCAGGGGATCCAGGGGGGGGCACATGCCTGGGTATTGGAGCCCCCCCCCCCTTATGCCATGCCTCTGCGAACATCCCCCACTTCCGACTTGTTTTTTTTCCCCTCCGGAGGACGGTGGTTTTGACGAGTGGCATGTGAACGCTTGCTTTTAGAATTGCCTGACATTAGTGCGCCGGTGTTTTTTCTGCGCTTGGGGATTGTGCGAGACGAAAGGAAGGTAACTATACTCGTATGTTCGCGTTATTTTATTTCTCGGAGTTTGCAAGGCAGCGAAGCTCACTCTGCTGACTGTCAATGGTTCCGTGAATTTAAATTGTCGAGATGAATGAATTTCGCATTTCTGAGGGGATGAGTGATCGACACGTATGAACGTTGTCGAGTTTCTGATGATTGTTTTCCCTTTGGTTTAGTATACCCATGGCAAGGGTAAATTTTAATCTTTTGTGTTTTAACGAATTATTCTAATAATCAAATTAGGCAGCAGCAGGGGATCCAGGGGGGGGCACATGCCTGGGTATGGGAGCCCCCCCCCTTACGCCATGCCACTGCGAACATCCCCCACTTCCGACTTGTTTTTTTTTTTCCCTCCGGAGGACGGTGG
The DNA here is from genome assembly GCA_038373885.1 of Cheiracanthium punctorium. Lineage (NCBI taxonomy): Eukaryota > Metazoa > Arthropoda > Arachnida > Araneae > Cheiracanthiidae > Cheiracanthium > Cheiracanthium punctorium. The sequence goes on along the minus strand of JAWZYV010019911.1, from coordinate 14,284 downwards.
TTTTGACGAGTGGCATGTGAACGCTTGCTTTTAGAATTGCCTGACATTAGTGCGCCGGTGTTTTTTCTGCGCTTGGGGATGGTGCGAGACGAAAGGAAGGTAACTATACTCGTATGTTCGCGTTATTTTATTTCTCGGAGTTTGCAAGACAGCGAAGCTCACTCTGCTGACTGTCAATGGTTCCGTGAATTTAAATTGTCGAGATGAATGAATTTCGCATTTCTGAGGGGATGAGTGATCGACACGTATGAACGTTGTCGAGTTTCTGATGATTGTTTTCCCTTTGGTTTAGTATACCCATGGCAAGGGTAAATTTTAATCTTTTGTGTTTTAACGAATTATTCTAATAATCAAAGTAGGCAGCAGCAGGGGATCCAGGGGGGGGCACATGCCTGGGTATTGGAGCCCCCCCCCCCTTATGCCATGCCTCTGCGAACATCCCCCACTTCCGACTTGTTTTTTTTCCCCTCCGGAGGACGGTGGTTTTGACGAGTGGCATGTGAACGCTTGCTTTTAGAATTGCCTGACATTAGTGCGCCGGTGTTTTTTCTGCGCTTGGGGATTGTGCGAGACGAAAGGAAGGTAACTATACTCGTATGTTCGCGTTATTTTATTTCTCGGAGTTTGCAAGGCAGCGAAGCTCACTCTGCTGACTGTCAATGGTTCCGTGAATTTAAATTGTCGAGATGAATGAATTTCGCATTTCTGAGGGGATGAGTGATCGACACGTATGAACGTTGTCGAGTTTCTGATGATTGTTTTCCCTTTGGTTTAGTATACCCATGGCAAGGGTAAATTTTAATCTTTTGTGTTTTAACGAATTATTCTAATAATCAAATTAGGCAGCAGCAGGGGATCCAGGGGGGGGCACATGCCTGGGTATGGGAGCCCCCCCCTTACGCCATGCCACTGCGAACATCCCCCACTTCCGACTTGTTTTTTTTTTTCCCTCCGGAGGACGGTGGTTTTGACGAGTGGCATGTGAACGCTTGCTTTTAGAATTGCCTGACATTAGTGCGCCGGTGTTTTTTCTGCGCTTGGGGATGGTGCGAGACGAAAGGAAGGTAACTATACTCGTATGTTCGCGTTATTTTATTTCTCGGAGTTTGCAAGACAGCGAAGCTCACTCTGCTGACTGTCAATGGTTCCGTGAATTTAAATTGTCGAGATGAATGAATTTCGCATTTCTGAGGGGATGAGTGATCGACACGTATGAACGTTGTCGAGTTTCTGATGATTGTTTTCCCTTTGGTTTAGTATACCCATGGCAAGGGTAAATTTTAGTCTTTTGTGTTTTAACGAATTATTCTAATAATCAAAGTAGGCAGCAGCAGGGGATCCAGGGGGGGCACATGCCTTTGTATGGGAGCCCCCCCCCTTACGCCATGCCACTGCGAACATCCCCCACTTCCGACTTGTTTTTTTTTTCCCTCCGGAGGACGGTGGTTTTGACGAGTGGCATGTGAACGCTTGCTTTTAGAATTGCCTGACATTAGTGCGCCGGTGTTTTTTCTGCGCTTGGGGATGGTGCGAGACGAAAGGAAGGTAACTATACTCGTATGTTCGCGTTTTTATATTTCTCGGAGTTTGCAAGGCAGCGAAGCTCACTCTGCTGACTGTCAATGGTTCCGTGAATTTAAATTGTCGAGATGAATGAATTTCGCATTTCTGAGGGGATGAGTGATCGACACGTATGAACGTTGTCGAGTTTCTGATGATTGTTTTCCCTTTGGTTTAGTATACCCATGGCAAGGGTAAATTTTAATCTTTTGTGTTTTAACGAATTATTCTAGTAATCAAAGTGTGGGGGAGCAAGCAAATATCTTTGGAAGGTATCTTGAGCTTTCGAAGGTTTTCTTTGAATAATATTTCCTTCTTTTGAATAATTTGTATTTGTTCGTGCCATGAGTTTTGGAAGGTTTTCTTCCAGAGACATTTGCCATTTTAAAACTGTGTTTATATTGTATATTAAATTTTAATGTATGCCATCTAAGAATGCATTGTGTGATAATTCAGAGTTCATTACGTGATAATGTTTTGATTCGGTGAGTGAGTTGTGTTTTGGAAGGTTTTCTTCGAATAACATTTAATATGGCAAGCTGTTCAAATTGTATACTAAAGTTTAATGTTTGTGCGCTTCGAAACCGACAGTTCGATTGCCGCTGCAGGCCGTTCAAGAGGGTGGGAGAATTGGGGGTGGGCGAGGAAATATCTTTGGAAGGTTTTCTTCCAGAGACATTTGCCATTTTAAAACTGTGTTTAAATTGTATATTAGCCATCCTCTTGAGCTTTCGAAGGTTTTCTTTGAATAATATTTCCTTCTTTTCAATAACATTCATACTACATTTCATTATCTGCCCCGTATGCGAGAATAAGTTGTATTTGTTCGTGCCATGAGTTTTGGAAGGTTTTCTTCCAGAGACATTTGCCATTTTAAAACTGTGTTTATATTGTATATTAAATTTTAATGTATGCCATCTAAGAATGCATTGTGTGATAATTCAGAAATCATTACGTGATAATGTTTTGATTCGGTGAGTGAGTTGTGTTTTGGAAGGTTTTCTTCGAATAACATTTAATATGGCAAGCTGTTCAAATTGTATACTAAAGTTTAATGTTTGTGCGCTTCGAAACCGACAGTTCGATTGCCGCTGCAGGCCGTTCAAGAGGGTGGGAGAATTGGGGGTGGGCGAGGAAATATCTTTGGAAGGTTTTCTTCCAGAGACATTTGCCATTTTAAAACTGTGTTTAAATTGTATATTAGCCATCCTCTTGAGCTTTCGAAGGTTTTCTTTGAATAATATTTCCTTCTTTTCAATAACATTCATACTACATTTCATTATCTGCCCCGTATGCGAGAATAATTTGTATTTGTTCGTGCCATGAGTTTTGGAAGGTTTTCTTCCAGAGACATTTGCCATTTTAAAACTGTGTTTATATTGTATATTAAATTTTAATGTATGCCATCTAAGAATGCATTGTGTGATAATTCAGAAATCATTACGTGATAATGTTTTGTTTCGGTGAGTGAGTTGCGTTTTGGAAGGTTTTCTTCGAATAACATTTAATATGGCAAGCTGTTCAAATTGTATACTAAAGTTTAATGTTTGTGCGCTTCGAAACCGACAGTTCGATTGCCGCTGCAGGCCGTTCAAGAGGGTGGGAGAATTGGGGGTGGGCGAGGAAATATCTTTGGAAGGTTTTCTTCCAGAGACATTTGCCATTTTAAAACTGTGTTTAAATTGTATATTAGCCATCCTCTTGAGCTTTCGAAGGTTTTCTTTGAATAATATTTCCTTCTTTTCAATAACATTCATACTACATTTCATTATCTGCCCCGTATGCGAGAATAATTTGTATTTGTTCGTGCCATGAGTTTTGGAAGGTTTTCTTCCGGAGACATTTGCCATTTTAAAACTGTGTTTATATTGTATATTAAATTTTAATGTATGCCATCTAAGAATGCATTGTGTGATAATTCAGAAATCATTACGTGATAATGTTTTGATTCGGTGAGTGAGTTGTGTTTTGGAAGGTTTTCTTCGAATAACATTTAATATGGCAAGCTGTTCAAATTGTATACTAAAGTTTAATGTTTGTGCGCTTCGAAACCGACAGTTCGATTGCCGCTGCAGGCCGTTCAAGAGGGTGGGAGAATTGGGGGTGGGCGAGGAAATATCTTTGGAAGGTTTTCTTCCAGAGACATTTGCCATTTTAAAACTGTGTTTAAATTGTATATTAGCCATCCTCTTGAGCTTTCGAAGGTTTTCTTTGAATAATATTTCCTTCTTTTCAATAACATTCATACTACATTTCATTATCTGCCCCGTATGCGAGAATAATTTGTATTTGTTCGTGCCATGAGTTTTGGAAGGTTTTCTTCCAGAGACATTTGGCATTTTAAAACTGTGTTTATATTGTATATTAAATTTTAATGTATGCCATCTAAGAATGCATTGTGTGATAATTCAGAAATCATTACGTGATAATGTTTTGTTTCGGTGAGTGAGTTGCGTTTTGGAAGGTTTTCTTCGAATAACATTTAATATGGCAAGCTGTTCAAATTGTATACTAAAGTTTAATGTTTGTGCGCTTCGAAACCGACAGTTCGATTGCCGCTGCAGGCCGTTTAAGAGGGTGGGAGAATTGGGGGTGGGCGAGGAAATATCTTTGGAAGGTTTCCTTCCAAAGATATTTGCTGTTTTAAAAATGTGTTTAAATTGTATATTAGCCATCCTCTTGAGCTTTCGAAGGTTTTCTTTGAATAATATTTCCTTCTTTTCA
>JAWZYV010019911.1:0-2500 GCA_038373885.1 Cheiracanthium punctorium | reverse complement strand
CTGATTCCTTCAATGTAGCGCGCGTGCGGCCCCGGACATCTAAGGGCATCACAGACCTGTTATTGCTCTGTCTCGTGCGGCTAAACGCCGCTTGTCCCTCTAAGAAGAACGCCCGGCAGAGTGGACCGGGACGTCTATTTAGTAGGCTAGAGTCTCGTTCGTTATCGGAATTAACCAGACAAATCGCTCCACCAACTAAGAACGGCCATGCACCACCACCCACAGAATCAAGAAAGAGCTCTTAATCTGTCAATCCTTCCTGTGTCCGGGCCGGGTAAGTTTCCCCGTGTTGAGTCAAATTAAGCCGCAGGCTCCATTCCTGGTGGTGCCCTTCCGTCAATTCCTTTAAGTTTCAGCTTTGCAACCATACTTCCCCCGGAACCCAAAAGCTTTGGTTTCCCGGAAGCTGCCCGGCGTGTCATTTGAGGAACACAGCCGGATCGCTGGCTGGCATCGTTTATGGTTAGAACTAGGGCGGTATCTGATCGCCTTCGAACCTCTAACTTTCGTTCTTGATTAATGGAAACATTCTTGGCAAATGCTTTCGCAGTAGTTCGTCTTGCGACGGTCCAAGAATTTCACCTCTAGCGTCGCAATACGAATGCCCCCGTCTGTCCCTCTTAATCATTACCTCGTGTTCCGAAAACCAACAAAATAGAACCGAGGTCCTATTCCATTATTCCATGCACCATTATTCAGGCGTCGCGCCTGCTTTGAGCACTCTAATTTTTTCAAAGTAAACTTGCCGGTCACCCAAGACAACCGGTGAAGATCATCAAGAGAAACCGGCTGGCTGTTCAGAACAAGCAGTAACCACCGGTAAGTGGACCGCCCGTCTGGAACTGAGATCCAACTACGAGCTTTTTAACCGCAACAACTTTAATATACGCTATTGGAGCTAGAATTACCGCGGCTGCTGGCACTAGACTTGCCCTCCAATGGATCCTCGTTAAAGGATTTAGAGTGTACTCATTCCAATTACGGGGTCTCAAAAGAGTCCCGTATTGTTATTTTTCGTCACTACCTCCCCGTTCTGGGAGTGGGTAATTTGCGCGCCTGCTGCCTTCCTTGGATGTGGTAGCCGTTTCTCAGGCTCCCTCTCCGGAATCGAACCCTGATTCCCCGTTACCCGTTACGACCATGGTAGGCGCGTAACCTACCATCGAAAGTTGATAAGGCAGACACTTGAAAGATACGTCGCCGGGACGGGCCCGTGCGATCAGCCCAAAGTTATACAGAGTCACCACAGTTTACGGACCGAAGTCCGATTGGTTTTGGTCTAATAAAAGCGCTCGTCCCCGAAGGTCGGAGCTCTGCTGCATGTATTAGCTCTAGAATTGCCACAGTTATCCAAGTAGTAAGGTACGATCCAAGGAACCATAACTGATTTAATGAGCCATTCGCGGTTTCGCCTTAATACGGCATGTACTTAGACATGCATGGCTTAATCTTTGAGACAAGCATATGACTACTGGCAGGATCAACCAGGTATCTTCTCCGTCAAAGAGAAGGTTCGAATCGCAGCCGACTCGAATCCCGAACTCGTGGCGCGCCTCTCCGAAGGGAGAGGCGCGGACCCCGCAGCGACGGCGGGATCCACGTTTTATCACCACGTGCGAGAGATTCTCGTCATCGCGTTCGGTAGCAGTTCGAAACTCACGACGTCCCCGCCGGCATCAGCGCCGGGAGGTTTGCGTACGTGGGCGTCGAGCGGTTTGTGCGTCGGACGCAGGGGCAGAAAACCCTTCATCTCAACACGCTCCTCCTTCAGAGACTGCGGCACTCAGTCCGAGACTCTGGAAGATTCGCCGTGGAAGACTGAGATTGCGGGGCAGGCAGGAGTGGAGCGCCAGTCGGGCGCCGGACACTCAAAGTCTTTTCAATTCGAGACAGAAAGTCTCGATCGACTTGTCGACGACTTGCAATTCCCATACGGTGACCGTTAGTTGAAACTGCAAGCCGTATGAGAAAACAATCGGAAAAGAGGCCGAAACCCCAATCCTCTTGTCTTCTCACAGACACCACCTGCTCCACATGTAACGCGAAAGTGCTGCATCAACAAAAAATGGCCGCCGGAAACGACGTCGACTTCCGCCGATACTTCCGGTGCCAAATATGTCCACGATGCGCAAAATCGTAATCCTCGAAAATCATATGCTGTTTGACCGGAGTTTTCCGCATTAATTTCGAGGTATCGTGGTCTCGCACTTTTGTCCTTCCAAAATTTTTTCTTCGTACTACTATATTTGAACTTTGATAAAATAAACTCGCTTAAATTTTTTTTCACACGTTTTGGTGTTTAGAGGCTCTCGACGCCCTTCCCTACACTTAAAAGGCATCGTCCGAAAAGTTTCGCGATTATCCGGCAAAGTTTTTTTTTTTTCGTAACTTTGAAACTTTTTACAGCGTCATAGGATTAAAACCTGCCTTCTGAACACGAACGCAATCCATCGGAGCACGCTAACACACAGAAATTTACGCAAAATTTTTTCGCACGTTC
>JAWZYV010019910.1:0-22660 GCA_038373885.1 Cheiracanthium punctorium | reverse complement strand
TTTTGTGTAGCAAGGAAGAAAAACATTGAACGGACACACTTCATTCGAGTACAGTGATACTTTCCAACTTAATTGAATAAGACAGAAATAGGGGACGAACGCATTGTAATTATTATTATATTCTTTTTAATATAGAGCGCTTTAATTTCGTATTCATTTAAACAATATGAGTATTTCAGGGGGTTTCTTTTGTAGTTTTTTTTTTTTTTTTTTTTAATACAAATCCCTCTAGATCGTTTGTGAAAGAGATGCAATATTTTCAAGTAAAAGATTTCATAGAAACTTTTTTTAGTTCAAGTATGAATATTGATGAAGAATACTAATTACGCACACCTTTGAAACTTTTTTTGGTCTTTTTTATGTAATGCATTTTATGAAGCAATGGACTTTGTATTCTTCTACAAAGTTGCTATAAACAGAAGGGGGACCTCCTTTAGAGCGGACTGCATGCTCATTAACTTTCTCCTGAGGGCAGGCCCAGACTGGCTCCGTTGGGGGCCCTTGGCAAAAGCTTCATTGGTAGCCCCTCTTTCGAATTTTTTTAAAAATTTGCAAATTTTTTAACTTAAAGAACAATTTGTGAGCCCAGACGCTTGCCCCGAATGCCCTCCCGGAATTCAGGCCCTGCATCTTATTGGGAATTCAGAAGGAATAGAATATTAGAATATCTAATATTTGAAAATTAGGCTTACGTGCCTAAAAATCACATTTAACTATTTTAGAGGCACAGTCATTTCGCCCCCCCTCCCTTGAGTTGCGGGGCTGCTGGGATCCTCCGTGCGTCACTGAGTAAGATTACTGGGAAATAAATAATCAAATTACTCTGATATGTATCAAATTACTCTTATTAAAAAGCAGTAAATTCGTTTTTGAATGCCTCACTGGGCCCCCTTGGGCCGGGGGCCTCGGCGATCGCCGACCTGGCTAGTCCGGGGTAAAAAGGAGAAATTTTACTCGAAATATATATTAAATTTTTATAATTCCAACAACAGTTTTTAGAGTTAAATCCAATTAACGATATTTAACAAAATGAATTTTACGTTAAAATCACTCATTTTTGAAAGTTTTCTGGTTACGTATCAGATTTTGTAAAATTTTAGATAGTCCATTTTTTAAAAAATAAATAACGTTTTCCATACAGAAACGAACTAAAAACGACAATCGACAAACGAATCCCTTTTTTTTAATATTGTACGGAACAAAAAACTCATCTATAAATCACCCAGGAAAGATTACCAGGTTTGTTTAACAAATTGCTTCTTCTTCCAATAATTTTATTGCACGCCTCTCCCCGAAATAAATGTGATACAGACCTTTTTCCTCACTTTACGTTTTCGGGTGTAAGTAAAAGGAAATACACGTGTTTGCCACGGCCATTAGTCCTTGCTGTGGTGTAATAATTTACATGCAAGTCTCCTGCAGTCCATTAAGGCTCTTACAGCGTTTTTGTTTCACTCACTCGTCAGTTTTCCACATAAAGAATAGGGGGAAAGGAAGGAGAATAAATATCATATTAAAGAAATAAGTGTAAGAAGAATCTTCTATACATACAGAATATATACAGGGTGGGCAAAATAAAGTGGCCCGAAAAATATTTTCACGAAAGTGGCCTGGAATGAAAACAGAATGACTAGTGACGCCGACGCAAGAACCAGTGTCTGTGACCGTAACGTACATCACCACGCTTGCTCATCGACCGAACGCTCTGTCCCAAGTTGCAGCTGTGTCATTACAGTCGTATGAGTGAGGGTAAAGTACAGTCGTGAGGGTGAAGACGTGTTTAGTGTTTGTAGTTTAATGCAACATGGTGTTATGCGAAGCACAATTCGTGGAAAATGTGTGCAGAACTGTACGTGCAAGAGTTTAAGAATGGAAGTTGTATTGAAGAAACTTCCAGCAAAGTTCAGCAGGACGGTGCAACAGCACACAGCGCTTCGACAACCTTGTCACGTGTGCATGAGGTTTTCAGTGAGGAGTGGACAGTCAGCAAAGGCAGTGAAATCAGCTGGCCACCTCATTCGCCGGATTTCTCACCCTGTGACTTTTACCTGTAGGGCAGATTGAAGGGTCTGGTGTACTCCAATAATCCTCAAACACTGAAAGCGCTGCAGAGAAAACTTCATTGCTGCTACTCCTCGAGCAGAGCTGCAATGTGTATCTCACAGTTTAATAAATCGAGCACAGGGCTGCTTCCACATCGGCGGAGGACATTTCCAGCATTTACTGTGACGGCTGGCTCACCTGTTCATTATCAGGGGTCGATATTATTGACCTGTTGCCACAATCTGAATTGATTTCATGTACTGTATTTTGTTTCGTGCAAATAGATTGTTCGAGTGCGCTAAAGTGTCCTGTGTTTAGAATTCTTCATTTTCCGTCTCATTGCTTAATAATGTACACGTGTCATATCTTAACGCATATAAACCATTTCCAGACCACTGTCATGAAAATATTGTCCGGGCCACTTTTATTTTGCCCATCCTAGTATATTTCCACTTTTCAGAATAATTCCTACGATCCTCAGCTACGATCCTACAAGCGCTCCTTTCAGCTTGTCCTACCAATACCACATCACCGATCTTTGGAGATAGGCTCTTTTCTCCGGCCTTTTGTATCAATTGTCCTAAGTACTCCTTTCGGAAACGTGTACGGAGTTCTTCGCGTAAATTTTGACAATGCTTGAATCGTAAGTGAAGCCTTTCTCGATCGATCGTGTCAAGATCAGTATTACCTATCTCTGTAATGTCCTGTAAAAACTTGGACGGTGTTAAGTGGCACGAGAATCACATGAGCTATCCGAGATGTACGTAAGAGGTCTGCTGTTGATTTGTGCCTCCACGTCACATAAAACAGTTGACATTCCTCGTATGCCACGGAAGCGTTTCCTAACACTCGTAACCAACAAGTGACTTACGCATCGAATAAGTCGTTCCCACCAACCACCCCACCAGGCTGCAGTTGGGGGAATGAATTTCCATTTTCAAGGTGTTTAATACCCGCAGTAGAAAGTTCAATTGTTTGCCAATCTAAGCGTTTTAGCGCATTGGCTGCTCCCGTAAAGTTTGGCGCCATTGTCAGTGTTGATCGTGGACGGTCGTCCACGTCTGGCGATAAATTTTCTTAGGGCTTGCTCAAATGTATCCGTACTTAGAGATCTTACAAGCTCCCAGATGTAACTGCCCTGTAGACGCACAATGTGAATAAAACAATCCATGCCTAAGATCTATCTCTTAAGAAAAGAGGTTCGCAATAAATCAATACCAACGATCTCAAAATGTAGCTGCATCACGAACTCGGTCCACAGGCAAATGTATCGGTGGTGTATTGAATGATTTAGAGTTGAATCTCTTGCTGACAGCACATTTGGCTATGACACTTCTAATTGCTCGTCTAGATGCGATGGACGAAATAATTTTTCTCTCAATTTTGTCGAGAGAATGTTCATTCCAGCGTGGCAATTTTTTCATGCAATTCTCTGATTCAAGCATGTGACTAAATGAGTTTTGGAGGGAAGCAAATTGGATAAACGAAAGGCATATTCGTCTTCTCGTTTTATAATTTTCGTCTTTACTCTTACCAAACCTTCATCATCTTTAACAATCATCAAGTCCCTTTACAGCTGTTTTCAATCTGCCCAAAGTGATTAATCTGCACATTCTTCCAAAGATACTTTTCTGCACTTTCGGGTTTCCCAGACTGATAAGTTACTTTCTGTGTGAAATCGATCGCTTACGAGCATTATTAATTAAATCTTCTCATCCAGCCTGAAGATTCTCACAATTTTGGAGAAGTTAGAAAAACTTAGAGTACCAGTTTAGTGGGTTCCACGTCTATCGCGAGACTGGTGAAACTCGTCTTTTTCTTGCGCTCTTCTGTTATGGCTTCCTCGTCTGGTTGAGTCTTTTGACGTAGGCCAGTGTGTATAGTCTCTATACAGCCATTCCGGCCCCTCCCACCACTTTGAAAGCTTAGTAATTGATTTGGAGTACATCCTCGTGACGGGAGATCCGCTAGCATTACACTCTCCAGGGACAAAAACCATCGGTGTGGATCTGTCAGATTGCTTATTTCCTTAACTCTGTTTCCCACGAAGGTTCTCCATTCGTTATTTCGTTGTATCCAAGCAAGAGCCGTTGTGGAATCTGTCCAATGGTACATTGGGATATCAGACAGACCAAGTGCTTCTGAGATGGCTGTCGAAAGTCGTGCTCCTATTACACAAGCTAATAATTCCAGCCTTGGTATGGTTACCTTACTTAATGGTGACAATCGACTCTTTGCTCCAAGCAATTGCACAGTAACATTCTTTTCTTCACAACGCAGGTAAGTCACCGCAGCGTACGTGTGTTTACTTGAATCGCAAAATGTATGCAACGTCCAGTTTTCTTGAGTGCCAAATCCTATCTTCTCGGCAATTTTACCCTCTGCAGTAGATCAACTTCACCATACCACTTTAAAAATCTTTGAGCTATACTGTGCTGGCAGCGGAGCATCCCACTCTGATTTCAGCGTCCAAGCCTCTTGTATCAATAATTTTAGCTTCGTACTAATGCCGGGATATCCTATAGGGTCGAAAATACCTTGCGTAACTGACAAGATTTCTCGTTTAGATGGCAGAGAATTCTTTATTTTGTGGATTTAATACTCAAACTGTCATCTTCTTTCTTCCACACTAGACCTAGTACAGATACGGAATTGTTACTTTCACCCTCTCGAAACTTCTGTGCGGACTCCGAGCTGATCTCGTTCCTCGGACCAAATTCCCACATCCTCAGATCCATCTTTGCTTTTGCCATAATCTCGGTAGCATTAACAACGAAATCTTCTAGCTCAGCTTCATTTTCAACAGATGAAACGCAGTTATCCACATAAAACGACTTGGACACTTTTCCTGCTACTTTCTTCCACTTTTCTGGAACTGTGGACAAATGATAGCGAATAACTGCTCCCAACAAAAATGGACTGCAAGTAGCTCCAAATACTACCCTATTGTGTTGATATTCTTCAACACGATTTTCGTCTTTCATCCACAGAAACCTTAGGTAGTACCGGTCTTCAGGCTTAACCTCTATCTGCAGAAAGGCTCGTCTTATGTCAGAAACAACTCCTAGAGATTTTTCCCTGAATCGCAACAGAATGGCTGGTATCTGTTCAATTAGATTAGGACCCTTCAAAAGGCAGTCGTTGACGAGACGAATTTCGTTCTGTCTGACATGACGCATCAAAAACCGGTCTAATTTTTGCCGTAAGACTATCTTCTTTGTTTACCGGGTGATGAGGCAGGAAATGTCCTAGTATTTCTCTTCTTTCTTTTGGTACTTCTTCTATTACGCCCATCTTCTGACCATTCCGTAAAGACTGTATTGTAATCATCCATCTTCTTTAAAGTCTTCAGTTTCTTAATCGTACTCAACAACCTCCTCTCCGCAATATGACGATTAGAAGGAATATTTTGGTCTATTGTTACCAATCCAAGGAAGGACTCACTCTATAACGACCGTCAACGTTTTGAGTCACTTCATTCAGGAAGCTCTCATATGCTAACTCTTCTTCTCTTTCTTAGCTAATGTCTCTACTGGGTCCATTATTCCAATAGTTTCTAATCGCCAAAGCTCTTGTACTTTCAGTTCTCTAAAGCCAAATTACTTAAAGGATGGTGAGTTTATTGGCAATGCTTCCTGGTTAAAATTCTCCATTGGACCGCAAATTGCCCAACCTAGCTTAGTCTCCACTGTCGTAAGACCTCTCTGTAACTATCTGATTCTTCCGGTCAGAAGTCTGCCATACGCATCACTTCCTATCAACAGCTCGATCTTAGTGGAACCAGACCCTAAATCCGACAGCCATATTTTATTCTGTTTAATTTCTGTTAGCAAAGGATATTTCGGAACACGTTGAACATCACCACAGATAACCTCTTGATCTAAAAATTCAATTTCGTGGACCTCCTTTGAATTTGGACGATAAAGTCGAATATGGAATTTTTGATGAGACTTCGCATCTATGTATGCTCTCCAAATAAGGTATGTGCTAAACTCTCCGTTGAGACAGGTTTGAGATTCAATTTCTTGGCAGTCGAACTTAAGACGTAACTCTTTTGGGAGCCCGTATCTAATAACACCCGTACTCTTTTTGTTTTATTACCTAAAATATTCACTTCCAATGTCATAAGAATTACGTCTCGGGAACATTCGTTATTGGTTATAGTGCTCTGCACCAACTCGGAAGAATCTGCAGCTTTCTCATTTTCCTTTCCCTCCCCTCTGTGGTGGGCTAATTGGGGTTTCGCTACATGACCTGGTCGGAAACATTTTATAAAACACCTTTTTACTTCCTTGTACGTAGTATAAGGAAGTAATTTGATCCCGAAAAATTTTGGGGGCCAAATTTCGACAAAAAAAAAAAACGATTTTGACTACCTCTAAATTGAATTAAAAAATTTTTTTCGATGCATCTCATCGTAGGCTATCATGCACGATCATATTAATGCGTCTGCAACTCATTTTGACCAGCGGCGAGTCTATTGTGGCCAGTTTTTCCATGCCGTCGTGTACGTACGTACGTATGTATGTAACTCGCATATCTCAAAAACTATTGGTCGTAGAATGTTGAGATTTGATATTTAGGATTGTTCTATGATTTAGTTGTGCACCTCCCCTTTTGGTGACAATCGAATGGATAGTTTATGTACAGGACCGCCCAAAACATTCGAAATACATTACGCTCTATGGGCCGAAATTCATTAAACTCGCCTAACTCAAAAGCTATTAAGCGTAGAATGTCGAAACTTCATATTTTGGATATTTGTAACATCTAGTTGTGCACCTCCCCTTTTGGTTCCATTCGACTGGATAGTTTATCTACAGGACTGCCCAAAACATTCGAAATACATTACGCTCAATGGGCCGAAATTCATTAAACTCGCATATCTCAAAAACTATTAGGCGTAGAATGTTGAAACTTTATATTTAGGAACATTGTAACATCTAGTTGTGCACCTCCCCTTTCGGTTCCATTCGACTGGATAGTTTATCTACAGAACCGCCCAAAAGATTCTAAATACATTACGCTCTATGGGCCGAAATTCATCAAAGCGTTTTTTAGAGGTATTGGGCTATTTCAAACAACACAGAAGTGATATATGCTGTAAAGAGTTAGAAAATGAATTTCTCCATTAAAAAAAGTGTCTTTATCATTTATAGTTCAGCTACAGGAACACTCAAAAGATTTCCAATACATTACGGTCAATGGCAATTTTAGGGGCATTCATCCATTTCAAGCACAATGCCGTCCTACCACATAAGTTAGGTAATGGTCCGACCACGGTCACGTGACTCCCTCAAGAACTATCCAAAAGTCGCCAAGCTTGGCGACTTTTGGTGTACGTGTGTGCATATTTAACTCTCAAATCTCAAAAAATATTATGAAATTTCATATATAAGATTGTTTTAACATCTAGTTGTGCATCTCGATTATTGGTTCCAATCTACTGGAGAGTTTATTTACTGAACCACCGAAAAGAATTTCAGTACTTTAATGTCTATGGACATCTTCAATATAATACAACTGTAGACGGTCATTGTTTGGTACATGCCCAAAATCTCGCCGTCTGTCCTCGGCCTTGGCGAGTTTTGGCGAAATATCGCCAAATTTGGCGATATTCAGTTATTTGGTCCATGCCCAAAGTATCGCCATTTGTTATCGTTCTTAGCGAGTTTTGGCGAAATATCGCCATATTTGGCGATAATCTGGCATTGTTTGGTTCATGCTTAAAATCTCGCCAAATGTCGTCGAAATTGACGAGTTTCGCCGAAATATCGCCAAATTTGGCGCCAAAAATTATTTCGTATTTTGTATAACTCTAAAACTTTAACCCGTAGATTTTTTAACTTTTGTATTTAGAATTATTGTAATATCTAACTGTTTTCAATATCTTTTTTTGACAGCAATCGACTGAGAATTTATTTACAGGGTTTGCCAAATGACTTTAAATACATTGAGGTGTATGAATGCATTCAATTCATTGAAAGCCTGTGGTCAATGACTACTTTGGCAATCCCCAAAATCTCGCAGACTATCTCGAGTTTGTCGGCTTTTGGTGAAATATCGCCAAATAAAGTGTCAGAAGGAAATCTTTCAAATTGAACTCAGCTTGGCGATATCGAAATATTTGACTAGAAATCGCTAAATCTTACTATTATTGATATTTTATCTCTTTCAAACAAATAAGTTTAGAGGAAGTGCGTCGAAAATATTTTTGTTCTAATAGACGTGCAAGGAAGTCATGTGTTGGACACATCAGATTTTTTTACTTCCTTGTACGTAGTATAAGTAAATAATGCGATCCCGAAAAGTTTTGGGGGCCAAATTTCGACAAAAAAACCGATTTTGACTACCTCTAAATTTAATTTTAAAAATTTTTTCGATGCATCCTATCGTAGACTAGCATTCACGATCATATTAACGCGTCTGCAACTCATTTTGACCAGCGGCGAGTCTGTTGTGGCCAGTTTTTCCATGCCGTCTGTACGTACGTACGTACGTACGTATGTATGTAACTCTCATATCTCAAAAACTATGGGTCGTAGAATGTTGAGATTTGATATTTAGGATTGTTCTATGATCTAGTTGTGCACCTCCCCTTTTGGTGGCAATCGAATGGATAGTTTATGTACAGGACCGCCCAAAAGATTCGAAATACATTACGCTCTATGGACCGAAATTCATTAAACTCGCCTAACTCAAAAGCTATTAGGCGTAGAATGTCGAAACTTCATATTTTAGATAGTTGTAACATCTAGTTGTGCACCTCTCCTTTTGGTTCCATTCGACTGGATAGTTTATCTACAGGACTGCCCAAAACATCCCTAATAGCACGGAAAGTCACAATGAGGTCGCAGTGAAGTCCCTGCGAGTCACATACGTCGCAGTCACACACGTGACTTATATGTGACGTCAAATAGAAGTCACAGTGTGACATCTCTGCAGCTATCTGCTTGTGACTTCACTGTAACGTCAACGTGACTTCCGTTTGTGACAAAATTTGTCACGTCACCAAAAAGTCACCCTGACGTCGCCAAAAAGTCACTGTGTCGTCACCAAACAGTCACAGACAGTTCGTCTGTGACAAAATTTGTAACGTCGCCGTGTCGTCGCCAGGAAGTCACAGATAGTTCGTCTGTGACAAAATTTGCAACGTCGCCATAAAGTCACCGTGTCGTCGCCAAAAAGTCACATAGAGCATGTCTGTGACGAAATTTGTAACGTCGCCAAAAAGTCACCGTGTCGTCGCCAAAAAGTCACAGATAGTTCGTCTGTGACAAAATTTGCAACGTCACCAAAAAGTCACGGTGTCGTCACCAAAAAGTCACAGATATCATGTCTGTGACAAAATTTGTAACGTCACCAAAAAGTCACCGTGTCGTCGCCAAAAAGTCACAGACAGTTCGTCTGTGACAAAATTTGTAACGTCGCCGTGTCGTCGCCAGAAAGTCACAGATAGTTCGTCTGTGACAAAATTTGCAACGTCGCCAAAAAGTCACGGTGTCGTCGCCAAAAAGTCACAGAGAGCATGTCTGTGACAAAATTTGTAACGTCGCCAAAAAGTCACCGTGTCATCGCTAGAAAGTCACAGACAGTTCGTCTGTGACATAATTTGTAACGTCGCCAGCAAGTCACAGGGACAGTTCGTAAGTGAGGACAATTTGGAAAACGGATCTGTGCTTAAAGAAAGGAAACAATTGCTCAGTACTCCTTCAAAACCAATCATTCATGGATACCTACAGTCAAATAATCAGTGGATGTCGTGTGGGGTTTGTATAGGGGTGGGGGGTGGGGGGTAGAGGAGGCATGATCGTTCATAAGAATGGTCAAAGAAGGGCACCTGCACCCCCTAGCAATGCCGGCTTAAGGTATTGGCAACTCGGGCAGCTGCCCGGGGAACCATATGTTTAGAGGGCGCCATCAAAGCACTAGATAGGTGGGGGGGCTGTGTTTTTTTAAATGTTTATCAAACGTCGGACTGTCCCACCTGCCTATGGTCAGGCGATCCCCCTTTGTTGCTTATTCTTCGTTTTCATCATCATTTTTACTGACTACCATTGTTAAAATAATTTTTTTCTAAGAAATGATTACCTGAAATGGGGAAGTGGAGAAGGCAATAATTTTCTTTTCTTTGTCTCACCATGGCACAGTGGTTATATCAATGTCACTGAAACGGCTGAAGTGTGAAGGTCCTGGGTTCGGGTTCCATCCCGCGGCTGTCGATGTAACAGTCTGGAGTTTTGGTAGGTTTCTTCCAGATGTAACGTGAATACGCGTCAGTTGTTGTATGTGTGTTAAGGCAAACCTGTATGCGGGGCATCTGCCTAGGATGGGGGGGTGCCTTGGTAGGAAGACTTTCTAAGGGGTTCTAACATGTATTCACGTTACATCTGGAGAAAACCTACCAAAACTCCCGTTAGATCGACAGCCACGAACCGTTAGATCGACAGCCACGCAATGGAACCCGAACCCGGGACCTTCACACCTCAGCTGTCTACCATTTTCAGTGGCATAACCACTGTGCCATGGTGGGGCCGAATACGCGTCAGAACCTCGTAAGTCCTTCTAACAAAGCACCCCCCCCCCTCCCTTGGCAGACCGCATTTACTTTGCTTTGCCATAATCACGGAATCAATCAATCACAATAGAAATTTTATAAATCACGGAAATATTCCTCGATATGGTCGGGCTTTACTCTTTAAAAGCTTGTTTCAGATTTAATCTTGTACCCCGGCCAAGCATTTCCGTCTTCCTCGTTTAATTCGGGTTCTTAAACAAGGGCTCGTTATAAACGAGTCTGACTTACTTAGAAAGTGCGCCGAAAATTAGATAGTCCGGGACGCCAGCTGAGAGCCGCGGTCCTGCCCCTAGAGATTTTAGTGCATGTGTTACGAAAACAAAAGTGCATCACAAAGCTGAATGAAAATTGAAATTGTTACAAATATCCTCTCTTCTAGATTTTTTTTGAGTTTGCCCTCTCCCTAAAAAATTTCTATGGGCGCCCATGAGAGGAGGCAGTCCAACCTCGGGCGACAAGCTAAAAGCAGGGGGCAGGAAGAACAGTAAAATTTTGAATGAGCTGACAAACTGAAGGATCGAGATGATGGGAATAAGTCGAAGGAAAAAAGTTTTTAAAAATTCGATGTCAAATTGAAGGACAGCCCCGGAGGGAGTCCCGGGGTCAATAGTCCTCGCATACGCCCCTGCAAAACATATGGTTTACATTATTTATTCGGTCACGCTATTTTGCCACGTTGTCATACCAGTACTTTCAGGGTCTGGCATTATTAGGAGGAGGAGGGGGGCTCATTTCAGAGTTTCGACACTTTGATCTCAAAATAATGCAAAAAGTTTCAGTATTGCTATAAAAGTATCAGGGGGGTAGCGAGAAAATGGCTAATGGGGCTGCAGCCACCCCTGAGCCCAGAGACGTCACTAAGGGGCGGGGGAGTATCCCCTCCCAAAATTTATACGAGTTGGCAAAATCTCGCTCTTCACTTAGAAAAATTGTGTTTCAGGTGGGGAAAAAATGTTTTTAGGATACATTAACTTCAGAATCTTATTATTTTTATTACTATATTTTTTTAATTATTATTTTCTCATCTGGATCGAAACATGCAGTGGGCACGTTTCGATCCAAGGGGCATAAAAGAATAGCTTAGGAAACGTTGGGAGCGCGGTCAGTGATGATGATGAATACCAGACTTGGAAGTGACCGAAGGGAAGGTTAAAAGGTGCTTTTCTCCTTTATTTATCACCCCGACGCACTCCGCCCCCCCACATTTGGACTGCTTTGTTTGTCATTCCCGAAAAACGTCTACGTGTCCACTGGGTGCCTAGCCTCCAGGCGGATGTTCTTTGGACATGTTGATCCAATTCCTCCGATAATTATTTTGAACTGTCATTGCCATTTCTGCGAAATGCCGGAGAAAATATACCCCAAAAAGGACAGACTATAGTTCATTTTTCACAAGCCACAGAAAATAGATTTCTTGAAGTTTTTCATCATCTTAACGAAAAGAGAAAATATGTCTGATTTTGACGGCCCGGTTTAATAAAAATTTTGGATTTACGGATTACCAGTAAAGCGTCCTAATCACTAGTTTACCACGGAACTAAACTAGTTGAGTTAAAAAAATACTGCTGATATGTAAATAATATGGTAAAAAATTTCTCTAATTTACACCCGTTTCAAGTGATGTCCACAGCACGGGCGGCACTTGTTTTTACAAACCCATAGGGACCACTGGGTGAGCGGAAAAAGCGCAATTGTTAATGTAGTTTAAAACATGAGTACTCAATATCAAAATTATTATTGGTAACAAAGCTCATCAATTGACAAATATTAATACCAACAAATAAAATCCAGAACGATAAATCACATCGAATGCATTGAGCATGCTGAGCCCTCCCAAAAATCTTAATTTATCCCCATTAATTCCCAAAAATCTTAATTAGCTTCATAGCTTTTCATGAATAGAAAAGCGAAGTATATATTTCGAGATTCTACATCCCCCCCCCCCAACAATAACAGGCGCACAAAAAATAATAAATTTTATTTTATAACTAAACATTTTTTTTTTTTTTTTTTACTGGAAAACAGAGTAACAAATTTTATTTTACAATAAAAATGATATGTTTAGATTTTAAAGTATTTATGAACTGGGAAAAAAAAAGCTGCTTTTTTTTTAGTTTAGTTTTATACCTGGTCAGTTTTTAATGACTTACGTAAACTGTCTCACATTCACGTTTTATTCATTTTCACGGTAATAAGACCAATAAAAAAAATTGATTAAAAAAAATATTCTTTTAAATGTATTTTTATTTTTTCTAACAAGCACTTCGGCTTAGCCGTAAAGTTAAATCTGAAAATCATTTTATTTTTAGTGATGTGTATCAGTTTAAATGCTTTCTAAATATCTTAAGCATTTTATTTCTTTTATTTGGAAAACATTTTAAATGCTTCCAGATAAATCATGATATTTTTTATCCGTTTTTGACAGCAAGTGAAACTAACTACACGTACATATCATGTATAAATATTGCAGATTAGAGGAGAGATATGTCTAAGAAACGTGTTATTTTGCCTTACCGTTCGAGTAGAGTATTGATGGAATCGTGTCACACGAAAAAAGAAATTCGAAAAGAAAGTTGTCGGTTACCTTTGGTTGTAGGAAAACCCAGAAAGCAAATATATTTTATTATGGCAAATCCAGGATGCATAAAGAATATCAAGATAAATGCTCTTCTGCCAGATGTAAAAAACAAAGTAGAAACAAAAGTACTCTCTGAGACAGAAAACAAGAATGAAAAAATCTGAAATTTCCAACTATTTTACTAATATTTAAATATAAAAAATGTGTTTGTATAATTTCTTATGTATTAGTATGCAGTTTCATAAATATTAAAACTAACAAAATTTTTTAGAATTTTTTTCCTTGGCTATCAAATGTTTATACTTCATTGAGCGACCACCTCAATTAACGACCGATTTTTCGCGGAAGAAAGGGTGGTCGCTCTCAAGAAGTTTCAGTTTATCTATGTATGTATGTATGTATATATATGTATGTGTGTGTGTGTTTGTGCATGTGGTGTAATGATTGAAAAACTTACTAAAGTATAAATCCTTGCTAAAATATGAAAACTGAAATAAAAGAAGTTATTTTCTGAAAAATAACAAAAACAATCATCTACATTCACTTATCAAGCGTTTGTATTCACTGTTACCTGTTTACAATGAAGACTAACAAAAAAGCCAGGTATCAGTTTTTTAATAAGCATACACAGAAGTGTGTGTTTATAAGAAACACACTTCTCAGTGTGCGTGAATATATATATATATATATGCATATATTTGTAACCCCCCCCCCCGCAAAAACGGCCTAGCTACGCCTTTGGCTGCATGAAAATTGGCCCTGACATCATTCTTGCAAATTCTTATGTAAAATGACCTCCTGAATCTGAATATGACCCATTTTTGCGTATCATGTACCATTTTCACTATAGCCCCCCAATTTCAATACCATTCGAGAATTTTATATTCATTAATTTGATTTAAAAGAGAAAACGGATTGTTTTAACCAACCAAACGATTGTTTTGACTTTGAGGGGCTAGTGAGGGGAAAATTTCTAGAACATGAACATTTGTAGCAAGGGGGATATTTGGGGCCGTGGGGGGTGGATTTGCAATCTTAAATTTACAAAAATGAATAGAAAGCATTGGAAGTTTTTTTTTAATTGCAATTTTTTTTCTTATTTTCTGAATATTAAACCTCCCAGCCCCCCCCCCCGTTTTTTCGACCAAATACTGAATACCAAACACCGATTTTTTTTTTTTTTTTTTTTTTTTTCACAAAATAAGTAACTGTGATCGTTGTACACATTCCAGACTTTTGTTTTAAATTAAAAATCTTTCCATTCATTTCAACTATAGTATATTTGTAAGTTGTCTACGAAAAATTGGAGGTTTAGTTATGGTCTTAATCCGAACATTAATTTACTTTTTATGCATAAATGTATTACCAATGGCAAGGATTTTAAAACCGATTTACCAATTTATTTTTTAATTTATTTTTATTTACTAACACTTTTGACAAAGTAAAATTTTTAAAATAACATCCTCCCTCCAGAATTAGAATAAAAAAGTTCTATCAATTTTTATATTACACCGTAATTTTTGTGTTTGCAGCCACTTTCGGCCCACTAACATTTTCTTCTAACATACGTGCACATCATACATAAGTGTATATATAAATACTGTATATATTAAAGTGACCGGCCCATCGGGAAAATTCCCGGGCTCCCGGTGTTTGTATCCGGCATCCTGGCTGACAGTTTTTTTTTTTTTTTTTTTTTTTTTGTCAGTTTAACAGACTTTTTTTTTTTTTTTAGTGTATAAATCTAGCGTCATAGCGGTTTTTTTTTTTGTTGCGCGTGATGTTTAATAGATCTTTTTCTGCTACTTCTCTTGCTTTCTCAAGAGTATACAATTCAGTATTGTTCACTGGAGGTTCATATGAAGGTATGCCGAACATTAAGTAAGTGTTTGTAAATTTAGTAAAAGAGTGAGGTGTGTTATTATATTCTTGCTTTGCTTCTTTGTCCAGGGTATTTTACTATCAGATGAGTTTGCTTTGCATCTTAATCTACTGACAATTGATTGATTAACCATTTTATTTTTCCCGTTACACGGAGGCAGGGCCGTACGCAGAAAACAATCTCGGGGGGGGGGGGGAATAAACGGCGAAAAAGGCTAAATTTTTCACGAAAAGGCTTCATCATTATTGTTTTGTTAATTTTAAATTTAATTTAATTAAAGAGGGGGACCAGAGGGTCTGGTCCCCTCCCCCCGAAATTTCCCTGGGTACAGCCTTGCACGGAGGCCTGTGTGCCGAGGTGAGTAGTTGTTTTACACACACATTTATCATTTATATGTACAGTAAAATCTCTCCACAACGATATCCTCTATAGCGATAATTCTTTCTATTACGATATTTTTTCATAGTCCTAGCTGAATTCCTTTTAGATTAATGTAAAACAGTTCTCTGTATAACGATATTCTTATAACAACGATAATTATCTTTTCAACGATGGTAATAGTTGACCCTTACACCACAATAATTCTCTTCGCTACGATATTTTTTCTGCGACATACAAATTAAATTAAACCTTCCCGAGAAAGAATTTAGCCCCCTCCACAAATAATTAAAATGCCCGCCTAATTCATTGAAAAGGTGAAGAAGCATTTGTCACTAGTTGGTGGGTACTTTTTTTCTCCTGATGTTCTTGTCTTTGTCAACTACGAGGACACAATTATGGTCAAGGGGGACGTGTCTCAAGGTTACTATAAGCTATAAGGGCCATTCTTCTCAATCTTTGGTGGGGATAGTGGCCACTTCTCTTGCCGGCTCGACTGTGTCAACATTGGCTGTCTTTTCTGCCATAAGTAAGTACACATTTTATGATAATATCTTAACCCTTATGTTATAATTATATGTAATTTAATTATTTAACTTTATAGAGAAATATTTCTTTCCTCACTTGCAGTACCGTTGTTGTATGAACCTGCAGTACTATTTTAAAATTACCAAGCACGTACTTAGGGGGATTTCGATTTTTGTTACTAAAATGATAATATAATATTTTTACGAAAAATTCTGGCTTTTTTACCGTTTGGACACCTTCCAAGATGTGTGGTTTCTTTTTTTTTTCTTTTTTTTAAATACGGCAGAACACTACTGAATACACCAAGGGTGATTAGTAATATTATTGATATTCCCCTGGCAAATATTATCATTATGGTCTGCATGCAGCCATTAAAAGTATGTTGACCTGCTTAAAAGATGTTAATAAATTACCAAATATGTTACATTTAATTATAAATGTTGATGGCTTGCCAATTAGCAAGATCGTCCAAAAGTTCAGTGTGGCCTATACTATGTTCTGACATAATATTAAAAAGGTGTATTCATTGTTGGTATGTACCATCAGTGCCGTAAAAATAGGGAGGCATGGCGGGGCGAATACCCGGGACCCCCACACGTAGGGGCTTCAAAATCCATATGCCTATTTTCTCCCAACCTCTTGTATTTTTCTTTATGTGTTTTTGAATTTTATAACTTTTTAGATTTGCGCATCAAATATTCTAAACGGATCACCTAGCACGGTTTAAGCAGAAAACAAAAAATGTTGCTTACTGCTTACAAAACAGCTAACAGCTCACCAACAGATCCGCTGTATTACGATATCGATATGTACAGCTGATTTTGAAAAGCTAAATTTATATGCCACTATTTTTAGAGTCAAAGTTCTTTAACTAATGACCTTGTGTTTTCCTTATTTGTATTCTAGAAATTCTTTATTTGTATTCTATTCATTGATCTGGTCCTCAAACAGCCACTCTGAAGCAAACATTCCATTTGGGGGGCCCCTGTTGTTTCTTAAAATTATCATATCACTTAGATAATTTCGAACAAAAGGCTTGTTTTTTCTTTTTGTTGTAATTATTACTTACAAACATTTTATGCGCTTACAAATAATGTGCAGATGCATAATCAGTGGTGGACACTGATTTCCTGTAAGAGAAGGGGGAATGGAAGTAATCATTAGGTTAAATAAAAGTCGTGATCTACATGTTTAAAATTAAAAATGTACAGACTTTATGTTAAAAATGCAAATAAATGCTACATTTCAGCTTGAATTCATGTGAAATCCATTAATTACTTCAGTATATGAAATTAAAAATACCTTGTTGTTACAAAGCACGTGCTCGATTAATGGCTGAAAATGCTTTTAGTAGGAATAATCAGGAACACATAAGAACTACATTGATGATTTATTAATGTTGTTGTGTTCTGTTAAGGCAAAGCTGCGCAAGAGCTATCTGCTTAGAAGGGGTACAACGGGCGGAGGACTTCTAACGCGTATTCACGTTAAATCTGGAGAAAGCTGTCCAAAATTTCAAACCTTAGATCGATAGCTGCACGGCAGGACAGAAACCAGGACCTTCACACTTTAGCCATCTGACAATGTTGTATGTTGAGTGTTTTATCCACTCGTCCATAGTGGGGTTTGATTCATTAATTTTTTATCAAGTAATGTAATTTTGTAATTATTTAAGATAAGAAGACATAAAGTTCCACGAGAAAAGGGACGAAGCGTGAGGAAAGATAATTTTGTAAAGTTTTGGAACTCCTAGTTCTAGTCAGTGACTCGTGACTTTAATTCAGTGATTAAATTCTCTTTATAACAAGTATGCACTTGTGCCCGTTCTTTGAATAAAATGTCAAAAACACAAATGTTTTTAGTTCTCAATTTAAAAAAAAGTGAAAAGAAGAATAGCGATTGGAAAGTACTTCATGTCATTTAAAAAATAATTCATTCCGCCCTGTGGAAATTGCGACATGAGTATTTTTACTGCGTTCTAAATTCTTTTATAGTTTTTTATTGTTTTCATCCTAAAATATTTCAAAGCCTGAGATGAGTCCCTTCCCACAAACGCAGGAGCCCTCACTAAAATTATTCTTATCTTATGGGCATCCACGCTGTGCGCCACTGTATAAAACATACACTTAAGTATTGTGATTGTGATACAGTATGAATTATAGCTAATATCATTTAAATCTTCCAACTTGCGTCCGAATTGAGAATTTTCATTACATTATTATATTTCAATTGATTTTAATTTTTAAATTCTCTTTATTTCATGATATTCCCAAGTAACAAACGTAAGGGAAATTCCAATACATATGAGGATTCTTTTTTAAAACTTATCTTTGTGTGTGTGTGTGTCAGAGGCCGAACTACAGGGCGAAAAACCCTGCAATGCGGGGGGGGGGGGATTATAAGAGACCCAAAAATTTTGTTAGCACTTACACTAGATAAAAAAAATGGAAAGTACTGGGTATAAATACAGAACTACAAAAAAAAAAAAATCAGGTCTGATATTTGGATCCCTTTAAATGTCTCCACTGAATATTTAGTTCCCCGAAACTAATATTGTAGTGACCCCTCCAAAAGCAAAGAACCGTTTTGCCTGAGGACTAGCTGATAAGGAGATTGGCGGCCCTTTGTATGGACAGAACAAGCGCGTATGGTTCCATTTTACTATTTCCTGTTCTTGTTAGCGCCCAGTCCGCATGGAATAAGCAATAAAAAGAGGAGCAAAAATCCAAGGCCACCCCTTGAACCTTTAGTGGGTTGTTCTGTTTTGCTCGTTTATCAGTCAGTATTTTCTGAAAATGATTCTCGACCGTGAAGTGCAAATTCCTTTTCTTTTCTCCTGAGTTGAGGTGCGTTTGCGGTTTTATTTTAACTACATTAGTGAAGATGTAAGTGTATGATTCTCTAAATATATTTCTACGTATATCTAATTTTATGTTAAAAATTTTTCTATGTATATACAATTTTACTCTTAAAATTTTTCGATGTATGCTTAATTTTATGTTTAAAATTTTAAAAACGGGAGCTAATTCGGAGCTAAATACGGAAAAGGCCTTTGAAGCTAAGATCTTATCAAAGACCATAGGTATGTTTTACTTATTTATTTAGTTTTTTTATTTAAATGAAGTTAAAATAAAAAATAATTCAGTTATTTAACCACACTAGCTCAAGAAAAAAAAAAAATGCAAGAAATATTAAGACGAATTAAATGCAAGAATAAGATATTTGCAATTTTTTTTTTTTGTCTTAGTATATGATGTAAGAATCATATATTAAAAAATCATTATATGAAAACATTTTCAGAAATTTAATACAGGTGAAAGGTAATAAAATGCTTGAAATGCATTAAATAAGCTCCGCCACTGGTGTGTATCTACACTCAAATGTAGTATAATACATTACTTCTATTATAAATTTGTAAATATATTCAATATTCTTAAAGGTATTTTTTATTTAAATTTAGGACGAATAGATAAGCTTTTGGTGTTGCTGCTGTGATTTTCGGTAGTTTAAATTACATTAAAAGAATAATTTTCAAACTAACAGTACTAGTGTTTTCTGCTTTTTTCTTCAGCAGATTTTAGTAAATGTAATTAACCATAATAATTCTTATTTCTCTCAGTGATCACTCGGGTAAAATGGCGTCCATGGTAGGCAACAAAATTGCACTTTTTCTCAGTAAGAACGACACGACGTGTTTTCATACGACCTGTTCGTTTGCATACGACCACTCTTTCTTCCATGGTTAGTGTTGTGGTCGTTGATTAAGCAAATGAAGAAGCTATCACAAAGTTAGGTCACAATAAGTAGTGTCTTATTGACTTTAACCTGTTCGCTCCCATCGTTACATCGAGGCGATGGTAGCAATTCTCTCTTCTGTTCTCATTTTTGCTTCTAGACCTGGTAGTTTCAATGCTTTTGTTTCGAGCAAGCGTTTGCGTTGTGCTACATCATAGGCATTCAAGTACCAATACGAGAAGAACGATGGGTACAGAAGGGAGAATAGCTGTCG
This sequence comes from Cheiracanthium punctorium, assembly GCA_038373885.1. Lineage (NCBI taxonomy): Eukaryota > Metazoa > Arthropoda > Arachnida > Araneae > Cheiracanthiidae > Cheiracanthium > Cheiracanthium punctorium. Next base: position 2,664 of record JAWZYV010019910.1, on the reverse strand, counting down.
TCACGTCCTTGCAACGATGAGATAGTACTTGTTGAACGTTTCTTTTATTGCATTAAGCTTGCAATAGAAATCTGCACCCTTTTTCAAGTGTCACACATGGCACACGCCTTCCTTGCTATAGCTTAGAGGTACGCAACTGACTTCTGTTTTGTGTCGTATGCTGCCTGTTGTAAATTGTGTTCTTAAAGTGAATTTTTCAGAAATAGAAAATTTATTTTTTAAAATAGAGGTCTGATTTGTCTTTTTTTAATAAATACTTACATTATATCATATCTATTATTATCTAAGAGTGTTTAATTCTGTCTTTCTCGTACATAAAAATGTATGTACGTGCCAACCTATTTTCGTTTTTAGGGTTAGGATTAATATTAGGTTTAAGATTAAAAGGGCCCTCAGATTCAATCCCGCCCCTGGGCCTCGTATATCCAAGTTACGGCACTGTACTGACATTGATTTTGTTAACACTTCAGATAAAAATTATCATCACAGTGAAACAATTTTAAAGTCCATTCCTGGGTTTTGACTTATAACTTGTTTTCCCCTTGATTACCATGCATCTTGTGTGTCTTGGGGTTATGCGCAAGATACTGAATTTTTGGATATATGGACCCCGTGAAACACGCATAGGTTACAAAGTCATATCTGAAATTTCGGATAAACTAGTTTACTGTATACAGGACCTATTATTTTAAAAAGAATATTACGAAAAGATATGTATATTAATTTTATGATCCTCCATGTTGCTATAAGAATTTTAACTAGCCAAGAATAATACATGAATATATTGATCGTGCAGAAGAACTTTTAAAACATTTTGTCATGACATTTGCTACAATATATGGTAATGAATTTGTGTCACACAATGTACATAATTTGCTGCATTTGTATGATGATGCTAGAAAATATGGCCTCCTAGATAATTTCAGTGCTTTCAGATTTGAAAACTACCTTCATTCTATACAGAAACTTCTTAGAAAATCAGATAAACCCCTCCAGCAATTAGCAAAACGATATAAAGAAAAAGAGAGATTTAACTTGAAACAACATATAAAAATTAATGAATTTAAAAAGCAACATTCTAACAGGCCACTTTATCCAGGTTTTAATATCACAGAACCGCATAGGCGCACCCACGGAGGGGGCTATGGGGGCTGAAGCCCCCCTTAAAGGTAGAAAGTAAGAAGTGAAAAGCTTTAAAAAATGAAAATTGTCGCTAATTAATTATATTTTCTTTCTTTTTTAATTGTCTTTTCAATTGTAAAAGTTATTTCTAACCAAAAAAGACATTTATTTAAAAAGTTTTTAAATAAATGCTTACAGTTAGTTTACGAAACACTGTTAATCTCGGTTACAACGTCACTGAAAAGAGCAGATAATTATTTATGACTCCATACCAAGTTACATTGATTGTGTGCTTGTGTTCTATGGGACAGTCAAGTGGTACCGAATATGTAGACGTTATAAGAAAGTTGTAACTAATCGAGGTCACTATAACCGTGTTCAGCAGTATTTGCATGTCGCCCAGCCCCCCCTAAACTAAAATCCTGGGTGCGTCACTGCAGGGGCGGCCCTAGGGCCGGACAAACCGGACCCCTGTCCGGGGCGGCAAATTTTAGGGGCGGCATTTTGGCTCGAATTTGAAAAATACATTTCGTATTAGTAAAAGAATTATTAAAAAATATTCCGAAGAATATCATTCTATATAATTTTACTAACTGATGTACCCATCCCGCGAAATTTCGTTTGCATTGTAGTAGTACAAAAAATGGAATTAACATACTGGCAGAAATATAGAAAGCAAAGTTATAACGCTTGTGTATTGTTCAAAGATTACAGGTTAGAGAGTAAAAATTACTGAGACAAACTGTCAATAGAGAAAATAGCTTACATTCAAAATTAACGTTTTCTTTTAGTGGATGAGCTTCCTACATCAAGAAGTCATTTAAAGTTGCAAAAGAAAATGCCAGTAATGAATATTACACTGAAAAGAGAATATCTGGAAAATTCTTTATAATAGCAAGTAGCCGATATTTAACACTGCAACGTCCGATTGAATTATATTTTGATGATTTTACTTTGCGCGAAAAACTTTATCAAAGTTTACGTCATACCTTAAAAATAATTCAAATTTGTAGAAAATTAAAAGCCTGACATTTTAATTTACTAACCGCCTACTATTTAACAAAATTTCATTTCATTCCCTTTTGTCTGACCACTAGTTGTTTTCACGAAGTGGTCACACAAAATTTTCTCAAAATAATATATGTATTTATCAACGTTATTTAACTCAATCTCATCGATAGTAACTGAATTTTGTTCTATTAACTTTGGAAATTTTAATATTATATGCCTGTAAAATTTTTGCACAATTTTCTCAAAATTATAAAATAATAATAATTTAAAAAAATGAAATCAACGAAATTTGTTTAAGTCGAACAGCCACCTATTGTATTATCTCCAGACTCCTTAAAGTGACCCCACCCCCCTCTCTCCCCGCCTCCTAAAAAAGAAAAAAAGTACAATGAAATTTTTGCAAACCCTTTCAATTTATTCAAATCTTTTAAAAATTTCGATGATGCTTTGTTACCCATCATATAGCCTAATTTCATTCGTGTTCTCTTAATCCGTTTGAGGGTGCCAGAACAAATTTTTAAAGGCGATTAT
>JAWZYV010019909.1:0-22960 GCA_038373885.1 Cheiracanthium punctorium | reverse complement strand
AGGGAGGTGAGAGGGGGGGTGCGCCTTCCATTTTTAGGGCCCCAGTGGGAGGACGTACGATTTAGCCCGTGGTCCCCTAATTTTGATCCAATTCCAGAAGAGGGACAAACCCCCTGAAATCGGCACCCCTAGAGGTATCGTTTAGCAACTTTGAGGACATTGGAGCCACGACGGATTTTACGTGCACCTGCTCCCATTAGCGTACACGGTCCAACAGTAGTCGAGCCGAGAGGAAGTTGACCTTCCCAAGCACTGGCCAATCTGGATGCTGCTTCACTTGCCGTGTTCTAATGGGAACGGAGTTTAGCACCCAGACCACTGCGGGACCAAAATTATTATAAGAAAAACTGCCATCGGGACACCGGCCCATATTTTATCTTATTAGAACCCAGCTGCAACATTACTGGTGCGATTTTGTGCTGATCAATACCCCTACATATGGTGATGGGTCCGTAAGAATAATTATAGGGGACAACACGAAGAAAAAGCATAGTAAAGACATTGGAATTTTAATCTTGAAAAAAAAAATTTTAATCGAAGCAAGAAGAGTATAAATAATCTAAAGTACACGGATTATAAAACAATTCCAAACTCATTTTTTTTTCGGGCATAGAGAAACTTACTTTTTCAATCCCATCTTTAAGCAGAACAAAAAGCAAGCAAACAAAAAGGAAGATATTTTCTTTATGAGGTTATCATTGCTTCCCAGAGGGTCTTTGATTGCCCCATTGTAACTCAACGATTGCGCAAGCAAAACGACTTGCTGCAGCGAGGCATTTAAAGATCCAAATAGGGAAGCAAAGATAATCAGTGAAGGGAATATATCTGACGTTCTGGTTTGGCGACGAAAAGAAGCGAACAGGCTGATTGATTCCTTCAAACCGGAAGATAACTGCTTGGTAGACAAAGCCGACCTTAAAGCTTTTCAGGTCAGCCCCGAGAATCTCCAGAGCATGGAGAGACACAGACGAGAGTGGAAAAGGAACACAGTTTACGGGGTAGCACAGGCAGAATTAAAGAATCTCAGGAGATATACTATGCAGTGTCCCCTTTCGAAAAAAGAAAACAGATAGCTGCACAGTTGTGGCTTGTGGAGCTGCTGGAGTTAGGCAAATCCACACTTGTAGCTTTGGACATGGCTAACAGTTCAAAATACTGAGAAATTCTAAGGCTTTTCTCAGTTTTTAACTCTACAACTCCTAAAACATGGGCTATACGGGGGAAAGTAAGTGCAGTTTTCCTTTTTTTTAAAGTGGATTAAATATGATAGAATGTGATTAATTTCGTACAGTTGATGATTTACAAGATACAACTCTTCAAAAAAGGGGCAATTTTTCAATAAATAAAAAATTAGCTTTCCTTAAATTTGAGCTAAATATTAGGGAAAGACTTATTCGTAGATTCAGAACATGATCTACCACTGCAAAGGTAGAAGAACTTTACATGTTCATAAAGTATATTTAAAGTCTACATTTTTTTTTTGTAATTTTGAGTGAAAAAGAATTTCTAAATGACTAAATTTATCCATTCTCTGTACAAAAAATAAAAGAGATTAAATAATCCAAAAACTCTTTCTTTTTACACCATCAAAATATTCACATTGGTTTTAAGTACGGAATTTCACTCTCTCTCTCTCTCTCTCACATACACAAATTAAATAAAATAAAGAAAAGAAAAGTACATTCATCAGTGGTTTAATTCATCTTTGAAGTTCTCTTTTCCTTGAGCTCAGACCCAGCGTTCTTTTGTCAAGCCCTTCATACAATAGAGAGGAAATAGTATATATTTTCTCTTCTAAAAAAAAAAAAAAAAAAAAAAAAAAAAAAAAAAAAAAACAATAATAATAATTTTCATTCGCATAAAAGACAAATTTAAAATATGATCTCATTTCGAAGAACAAGAACATTTTATCTTTTGTGATAATTTCAAAAGGTAGACGCAAGATATCTTTTTTAAAAATTCATTTATTTTTTTAAACGAAAAATAGTTTTAATTAACAGTAGAAAATAAAGCCGTTTTTCACTCCTTTTAAAAGCTCGTTTAAAAGAAAAAATTACCTTTCGAAAACTCTAGCGCTATAATATGTCAAAAGAGATATTTCTTTTGTCCCGTCGAACATTATGCTCATTTCAATGGAAAGAGAGTTTATAAAAAGACGATTATTAAAAAAAGGCGATATGCACATTTCATTCGATATTTTATGGATTATCTAAAGATATTTTAATATAAAAACACAATACGTATCAATTATGCATTTATAACCGTCATCTCAGGTGAAATGTAAAACGGAAGGAAAAATCTTGTTTGAGAAAGTGCATTGTAGGCAATTCACAGATATGGATGTCACTAATGATACTTTATAAATAATTATTTATAATATATTTCCGAAATAGTAATTTTATCGGCATATTCAGTGCACCATTTTTGCTGATTTATTCGCTTCCCAATTTCGAACTTTGAATGAAGTGCAAGATGGATGCAATTAGGATTAATCCTATCCTCTGGCGTTGTTTATAGAATACGATGATTGTTGACATTTGGATGTTTATATTTTGGCTTCAAGCTGACACTCCTCATAGGCCAGTAATGACTCATTCTGGTACGTTGTGAGTAATTAATGGCAACCTGAAGAGACGCGCGTTTGATGTCAGGAATTTAAGTACTGTGGATGGGAAGAGTGAGTTAGCTGCATTTGATAAAGCGAATTGAAAATCTGTTTGATGTTCCTTGTGATTTTGACTTTGTTTGGCGGACTATTTAATCTGAGGGAATTTTGTTGCTATTACGTCACGTTACGATTACACATGTATATATCACAATACTATAGTTCACAATGAAAAATTTAGAGCATTGTTTTATACTTCGGCATAATATATAACAGACACAGGCCTACAAAAAATACATCTTGTAAAGGAATAGAAAAATTCTAACACAAAAGTGTATTCACTTTTAATTCACTAATATTACTTTTATTTGTAATGAAATTACATTTTCTGTTTTCAAAAAGTAACCAAGAATTGGATCCTACAATTTCGTCCCAGAGTTTAAATTTGGGAAAACAGGAACGGTCTGAGATAATGCTATAACTTGCCCATTGAATTTAAATAATGAAAAGATTATCTTTCTTTTCTCAGTTTCAGAAGCATCTTTTGGAAAGAGGAAAAGTGGTTCTGTCTCCCCTGCCAAGTGCGATGAATGTTGATTTAAGGCTACCAGAACGACCTTAAGCAATCTCAAGATTGATAGCTGTGAACATGTTTAACTCTTTAACGCGCGGTGTCGCGCAATGAAACTAAAAAATTCCAACACTTTCACTGCTAGCCGCAAAAAAATATGAGCATTAGTAAAATTTCCCTCTTCAGTTTGAAAAATATTAGTTGTAGTTTAAATAAAACAACTGAATGATGAAATTGTTTGAGATGAAGCATCAATCTTAATCAAATCAATTTTAATTGATATCAATCTTAAAAATTTATATTGTTCATGAAATTTACATAGTACTGGCATCTGGAAAAAGTGGAAAGTGCTGCAAAAACTCTTGTGGTTAAAAGGATAAAACTATTCCAAAGCTCAATACTATTCACAGGAGCGTCTGGAACTTTCGGAACGTTCAAGCTGCATTTAATGTAAATAAGATAGTTAAAAAGACAGATCCTGTTCAATTTTTCAACTGTCGACATCCATATTGCCTTATTCAAAGCCCCAGACGTATATGTCAATCTTCTAACTAACCGGCCCCACCGACAAACGATCCGCCCCCCCCCTCCCCTCAGAAACTTGCATTAATCCGGCTGCCACTGGAATTACTTAAACTGGTATTTCAATTTCATCTAATAGCATAAGCAAGACTTTATAGAGAACGGTCGGTATATCGGTGGTTTCCTTTGTTTAAACATTTTAGCTTTCTGTCAATGAATTCATATTTTTTTAAAAGATATCTAAATTGCCTTAAATAGTCTTCTATTCTGACTCTGACTCTTTGTGCAGTGCTTTATTTTTATTTTATTTTTTCAAGTTATCTTTATATTTCATTTGACAAGGCTTAACACACTATATTGCACATTTCAGAAAAAAAAAATTCTTTCGAATTCCAGACATTTTTATATTTCATCACTTCCAATAACAAGAAGAAAGCGTCAGAAATTACAAACGTACTATTTTCGGAAAATGATTTTAATTAATAACAGAAATTGAAAAGAGTTCTTTGAAAAGCTCATTAAAAAGATTCCACAAACGCTGGAGAAAATCCCCTAAATGTACTTCCTTTGTCGCATCGAATATTGCGTTCATTTTAATAAAAAAAGTAATTTATATAAAGACTGATTATTGAAAAAAATAACCTTTTTGTATTTGATTTATATAAAATGAATTTTCCTAAAATACTGCTGTATAAAAAGCATTAAAGATAAATTGTTTTTCATTATCTTTTATCCATATTTCATACTGAATGAAATATATCTTCTACGTGAATGGGAAATCTCAGTTTTGTTTTTAACCCTTTAACGCGCAGTGTTCCCGCTCTGGGAATACCAAACTCTGACGTTTTGGCTGTTGCCAGCCACGAAGAATATGTTTGATTTCTATAAAAATAGTTGCGGGTGACATAGCTCATCGAGAATCCTTTCCATTTTAGCACGTCATTTCCCGTAAAAAAATGGTCACGAGTATTTTGAACAGCACTAACATCTGCTGAAAAATAGAAGAATGCGAGAACTGCTGGATAGATTGCCCAATGCTGAAAAAAAGGCAGCCGTTGCCATCGCTCGACTTAACTACCAGGAAGATGGCGGACGATCGAAACGTTCATCGCGTGCCACAGATCTAGAGATTTTTTGACGACAGCTGTCTGTTCCGCACAGCCAGCTGTCGTTCATGCCAGCCGTCATGCTGGTAGTTAAGTCGAGCGATGGCAACTACTGCCCTTTTTTCAGCATTGGGAAAGGGTTGCGCCTCAAAGGGTTAAGAAGGGCTTGAATAATAATGTGCCGTGGAGCAGAGACCAACTGATGTAGAAACTCCACTTGAAGGTGAGTGCAGATTTTGGTGCTGCTCGGTGAATTAGTTCAGAGATCCCAAAAAGATTCTAGGTTAGTACGGGAGTTTGGAGATGGGCGCGTACAACTATACATTTATAGTCGTTTTTTCAAGGAACTCTTTGATGTTCAGATGTTAGATGGACAAAATACACTGTGAATAATCATTTTTTACTCTGAAAAACAATCAACTGTATTTCGTTTATAGAAAATGAGCAATTTTCTTTATTAACACATTCCCAACCTTCACGAATTCCCAAACCTCCTCTAAATCGGACACAGAACTTGGACAGTCTCTTTCATGCATTCAATTTGTAAGTTAAGCTTTTGAATTATTTTTAAAGAAAAGCTATGACTACCTTAACACACTAAATGTAAATGCTTAAAAAAATGGCTGAAAACGATTAAAAAAATGTGAAACACAAAATTAATATTAATAGCAGCTAAAATGAAAAATAAAAAGTTGTTTAACAATTCAAACAAAAGAATAGAAAAATGGGCTTGTTAAAAAATTATAAGTATCAATCGAGTCAAAGAAGAAAAAAGAAAAAGAAGAAAGAAACAAAACACCAGTTGAAACAAATTAGGCTAGCAGATAGAAGTACAGGTGCGAACATTTAAAATAAAAATCTACAAACTACCAAGGTCGGTTGTTCATACCAAAAAGAAAATCTGATATCTTTTCCGCTGTTTAGAAGCAGAACATGCAATAGAATGCAAATGTATGCAAAAAAGAAGCTGAATCTGAACATCTTAAATTCTTACCCAATACAGGGTCTTACTTTGCTACTGGTTCCTACAGCCCTAGGTGGAAAAGTAACGTTCAGGTGGCTTACTCAATGTCCTAACACAAACCTAGTACGTCAGCAGTCAGGTCTCTCTTAATCTATGTTCCATTGTTCAGATTTGCAAGAGAGAATGAAAGGTCCGTACCGGGAGGTTCTTTAAAATTTATGACTGATTAACAGGAACGCAGTACGAAAAGCGATAACATAGTGCGATTTGAGTGACACAAAGCAATCTGATCTTTTACGATTTTGTGCGTTAAGACGTCTTGCACTATAAGGATGAATTGATACATTTTAATTTCTTTCATAAAATTAGAAATTTATTGTTTCAAAAATATGAAGCACGAAATGTTTAAAATAGGTCTAAAAATAGATTAAAAGTTAAAATGATTATTCGAAATTTGTTTTATGTTTTTAAGCAAAATCGTTAAATTCCAATTCGACACGCTATCGAAAAATTTTGTAAATTGCAAGATATTTTGAAACATTCACACTGTTCTTGTTAAGAAGAGAGAAGATTCTTAATATATTTATAGTTATAATTATATTCTTCATAAGAAAATTATTAAGAAGATTGAGTGAAAACTGAACAAGATTAAGATTTTTAAAACAGCGTTGAAATTTTGTAAGCAATGAAATGTATAAATATTTAGGCATATAACAAATATTTTCTGATCTCGCTAATTTATATTCAAAACGATACAAACGTTTAATGTTATTTTAAAGACAACTTTATTAAAAAAATAAAAATGAATATTTCATTATAAAAACTTAATTATAAGCTTTAATTTCGAAAACAAACCCTAAGTTTTACAAAATCAGAATATACCCATCTTGAAACTCTTTGAAAACACCGCGTTTTTCTATCTCCAAGAGAATTTAATCCCCGAAAAACTCTTCCTGACAAACATATTAAAATTTCATCTCACAAGTCAGTGCATAAACAACTCAACTAAGAATGCTGCAATCCGTAGAATTCAAAAATTTAAAAACAAAGTAATGAAGATTTTTAAGAAACGCAGCAGAAATCTGAGGATAATTAAAAAAGAAACTCACTAAACAAACGGATGCAAATGTTTGATTTACAAATCGCTCCCTGCTCTTAAAAACACCTTTTCTCCCAATTTGTTTAGTCACTTGCATTTCCTTAATCTACGTAATTAAAAAGAAATATTCTTTTACGTGGAAATTTGCAAGTTCTATTTGTAGGAACACTCTTTTCATCTTTAAAAATTCATTGAAGATTCTCCGTTTTTTTTTTTTCTAGTCATGCATTTTTCGGAATTAGGTGATTATTTGAACTTTTCAAGATATCTATTTAAATATTTTGGAACACATGATTTTCTTTATGCACATTCTTTCTTTTTAATCTAGTTGAAGTAATATAGTGAAATTTAGGTTTACCTTCATTAGCCATGTTTCTCGTTTGGAGAAATAGAAAAAGAAATTTCATCCAAACAATTTTTGCATAGAAAAAAAATGAAATTACTTTAAAAAAATCTCGTATGTTAAAGGAAATTCTATGAATGAAGTAACGTCACATATTTACAACTTAAGTAACGGCCCTAATGAAAAATTATTTTAGCGTTATGTTTTGCAAATTACAAGAACGGAATAAAAAATTTTGATTAATCAAAGTGATAAAAGATTATTTTTCTAGATGAAAATTATATTCACACAGATGTGTGCATAATTGTGGAGGTATTTGCTTTGCAATTCGAATGATTAAATTATAGTTCTACGAAGAAAAATAAGAGTGACTGTGTACATAAAACACGAAATTATTCGAAGGCGAAAAGTTTCCGCACGTTTTTAGAAGAAAATGAAATTCCGATTTCGGTCTATAATAAAAACTGAATATGAAATTATTTATTTTAAGTGGACAAAGAATAAATATCATGAATGTAGACATATTTTTGTCGAATGTTGTTTTCTAGTGCCCGTTGTAATTGTCTCCAGAACTGGCTTTATCTTCTAGTTTCGTATTGACAGCAAACTACTTAAATGCGTGATTAAGAAGAATGATAAATCATACCACACGCATTATAAAACACTTTCCAATACAATTTTTTTTGGGGGGGGGGGGGCGAATAGGACGATGAATCATCCTATTTTGGATATAACTCAATAAATTTGTAATGAATTTTACGATACATTCTGAAAGATCTATACATGTTATTTTTATCCTTAGAATGAATAGTAATCTCATATTGTATTTTATACGAAATGGATTAACGTTTCTTAATCTCCGTAATGTATTGTAATTCTTTTGAGTGCTCATGCTGTAGAAATGCAGCATACAGTATTTTCGGTGGAGAGAATAATTTTGAAATCCTCAATAACATTTATTAATTTTGCTGTGTTTGAAATACACGAATACAGGGTTGTCCAAATAAAACTTCCCCAACTCAGAGGCCCGTGAAGGATGTTGTATGGGTCATAATATGATGAAATTTTGAAAACAGATACTTCAGATAACGCGCTCGTGATTTATTAAAAAAAATTATTAGTACAAGAAATTGCCGATAGGTGGAGCTGTAACACTTGTAATTTGCATATTGCAACAACGTGATTTGCAGAAATAAAACTTCTGCCCAACGTATCCAAAAGACGAGCCCTACAAAAGCAGAAGACAGGCGCTGCACAGGCAGTTGTTTCCAGCTCGCTGATGCACAATGGCGACTTTGAAAGACAAAGTTATGTTAGTGAAACTTTTCTACCAGAATGACGAGAACTCCTGTGCGGCGATAAGAGCATTCCGTCGGCTGAAGAACTAGCGATACCACGCGCCTTACGTGACATGGTGAAGATATTCGAAAGAACCGGACAGCTGGGAATTTTACCAGGTAGAGGACGACATTATTGTGGATTCTGCACGCATACAAGACATTGCTTTGGCGGCGCCACTAGCCAATCGCCACATGGTGTTGTCAGTGTGCCAACTGTTGCTCGTGCTGTTGATATACCCTATTCGAACACGGCACACATATAGAACATCTGTCGAACCTCTTGTTTATCTGCAGCGCCACCTATTGGCAACTTCTTGTACTATTTTTTATATAAATCACGAGCGCGTGATATGAAGTGCCTGATTTCAAAATTTCATCACATTATGACCCATGCAACATCCTGCACAGGCCTCTGAGTTGGGGAAGTTTAATTTGGACAACCCTGTATATCTAAATCGTGTTTGAAGGAATGATTGCTCGTAGATCGTAATTTATTGGAATTCTTTTGTGTGCTCCTATAAAAGAAATATAAATGGTCCAAACTCCATTTATAATTGAATACATGGTACATAGAAATAACAGATTTAAATTTCGCAGTTATGCATGCATATTGACAGCAGTTTGAGGCCGGAGGAACAGACTGATAAACCGAATTCATAAATACTTTTCAATTTTGTTAAAAAGTGTTAAAGGTTTTTTTTTAGTTGCTTTCCTCCTGCTTTGCTGGAAAAAGCTAAGCAAAAGTTAATTTTCAAACGTGTAAAAAAATATAAATATCTTAGGTAAGATGATCTATATCAGATTAAGTTAGAGAGATGCACCCATGGTTGGAGCATAGAAGCTAAAGACCCCCACCCCCTAAAAGGGAAAAATTAAAACTGAAATTTTCTTATAAAATAATTGTCACTGAATAAATTATTTAAAATTTTTTATCTTAAAAGTCGTCTAAAATTTATTTTGAAAGTAGTTTCCAAAAGAAAAAATAAAAAAAGTAAAAGTTGGGTATCAAGTAAATACACCCAACATAGTACATTTACAGGTGAACTCGATTATACAAGGCGTCCCCAAAAAATGGTAACTGGATTTAATTCTTTACCTATTAGAGATAAGTGGGTGGTGTAAATTTAAAAAGTGTTCAAAATAAGGTCGGAAATAATACTTCGTTAAGAACAAATTCCTCTCGTTTATTTACAAGAAGTTACACTTTCTAAATTTTTATATGACCTCCATACAAAAGCATTCCCAATTAGTAAAATGTGGTGATGTACCAGATTTGAGCCTTTTATCATACGAAGTCGCAGAGATATCTCTAAAGAAAGACGATCGGGGACTATACATGACTTTGTATGAAAACAATTATTCCTAGAGTGGGAAAAAAAAAAGATTTTCTTTCGTAATATCTGCACGACCCCTGAAATGCGATCATTCGAAGTGATTTTTTCCCCCTTCGAGAACTATTTAAAAGTGGTTTAAGTGAGTCTTATATTTAACTTCATATCTCTGGCACTTTTTAAGGTATAGTTCTCCAATTTTATATATGGCCTCTTTAGTGTATGGGTCACATTTTACTAACTGGGAACTGTTTCGTACGGGGGTCATACAAAAATTCGAAAAGTGTAACTTTTTGAAAATGAAGGAGCGGAAATTTTTTTTAACGGAGTATTATTTTCGACTTTATTTTGAACATTTTTTCAATTTACGCTGTCAACTTATTTCTAATAGATAAAGAATTAAAGCACGTTACTACCTTTTTTGGGACACCCCGCCCAATATCATTGAAAGCTCCAGATTATTTAATCTGCTTTATAAGAGTGACGTTATAAGCAATATTCTGTGATGTAGTTGGGCGATTGAATGGTGCTGAATATGCTGACTTTTTAACAGCGTCATTACTATATCCGAGTTCTGCCGTATTTATAGACCCTCTAATCTAAAATACTGGGTGCGTCACTGTCAAGTTAGCAAGAGTTTTCATCGGCCATGCGGATACAAAACTTTTCACTGATAACATTGATAAAGAAAATTGAAGCGAAAAATTGCGCAGTAACTTATGAACAATATTCCAATCTGTACCATATAAAATTATTAGCTACTGCAGCATTTAAAACATGTCTCAAAATCACCTGAGACTTTAATTCATTAATAAAACGTACTATTTTTTAAATTAAACGTACTATTTTGCTAATGTTTCGGACATCTTGTACTTAACACACTGTGTGTATAACTTTCGATTTATTTCAATAAAACGTAATGAGCTTTTAAAGAACATGAAATACTTGTACATTGAGGAATATATTTAGCAATAAATGGAAAAAAAAATCAGCAAGTGCCCGCCCTTTGAAAAAAAAAATTTAAAATCTCTTTTTTTTGGCTTTGGTAGCCTCTTTGCCATTTCGAGAACCCTGAAAATTCACTTCAAGGTCTCTCAAAATGTTGCCCAGGGAGTACCACGTGGAGGTGGGCTACCGTACAGTAGAGCATTTCAAACAACCTAGAAACGAAAACTGGGAAACTAAATAATATTTTCATTTAATTCTGATCGACTTTAAGTTGCAATGAAGAATGTTATGTATTCATTTATTTGTTTTAGGCAAATGTATCTAGTGTAGATTATTGCATTTTTAGGCAGACTCTTTGTTTTCGTGATTTTTTTTTTTTGTTGGTTATTGTTTTACCGAGGTTGCAAGACAATTTCAGAAAGAGGCATTACTCTGAATTGAAAACTTTTGATAAAAAACTACGATGGAAGTCGTTGAAGAAGTTGCAGAATATTTGCAAAATAGCCTTTAGTAGACATTTGCCGTTTAAAATCTTTCGGTTATTCGAAATACTCTACGAACACTCCCCTTTCGGCATCCCGCACTTCAACTCTCGATGATGTTTCTGAGAGGACTGGCGGTAGCCAGGTACCAACTAGGCCTTAAAGACCTAGCGGAAACCCTTTTCTTGGCATTGCATGGCGGAGGGAAGCAGGCGGCAAAGATCGTAAGAGCTGGTTAAAGTCACAATCGGGCCCTTTAAAGATGGATTTTTCAGAGGCCCTCGGTTAATTAGAGTCACTTTTGGACCATCTCCACTTGCGAGTAGAAGTTGTTTGACGTCCAGATGGTCTTGTTTGGAGCTAAAGTGGAGTGGTCTCTTGGGTTTAAAAATGTCATTATGGCCGATATTCTTCACTTATCGATGTTATTCGGCCTCGGGAGAAATAGTCCATACTGACTACCACGAACGTTCTTTAGATGTTAATGGGGTAGCCGATGTGGGATTAGAGTCACTTCATGGCACAATGATTCACATCCATTTTCAAGAGTGCAACTGGATTGTGCTATGTTTGCTAGAGGTGTCACTTGTTTGCATTCTCTGGTCTAAAACGTTCATAGTCTGAAGTTTTGTCTTTCGAAACAAGTTGATCTCGATTTGGAACTGGCAGTATGTTTGATTGGTTATCAGTAAGTTTCACGGTGATTGCAGATTGGGGATCTAAAATGTTCTCTTGTCTAAAACAGGCTGTTCTTTATCTGGAGCTGATGAACTTGATTGACCATTATGATGATACTGGTAGAGAAAACAGATGGAGGTTGCAGGTTGAGACTCGAACACTTTCCATTGTCTGAAACCGGCTGATCTGAATTTGGATCTGACTGGCTACTAGAAAGAATGATAATACTTGATTGCAGATTGAGGATCTAAAATGTTCTCTTGTATAAAGCAGGTTGTTCTTTATTTGGAGCTGATGAACTTGATTGGCCATTACGAAGACTGATGCTACTGGTGGAGAAGACAGATGGAGGTTGCAGGTTGAGGCTCGAAAATATTCTATGGTCTGAAACTGGTTAATCTGGACTTGGACCTGATTGGCTAATAGAAAGATTGATGATACTTGATAGAAAGATGGATAGAGCTGAGAGATCAAAGCTCTGAAATGTTCTATTATCTGCAACAGCTTGATCTTGATTTGGAACTGATGAACTTGACTGGCTATTAGGATTGATGATACTTAGTAGAGTAGATGGGTAAAAATCACTGGTTGAAGCTTTAAAATGGTCTGTTGTCTATGTAGGTTGGATCAGGATTTGGAACTGATGAACTTGACTGGTTAGTGGGATTGATAATGCTTGGTAAAGTAGACGGTCGAAGGTCACTGGTTGAAGCTTAAAAGTATTCTGATGTGTAAGCTGGTTGAGCAGGATTTGGAACGGATGAACTTGATGGCTGATAGAAAGACTGATAGAGTTCATGTGTTTGAAATTATGAAACGTTCTATTGCCTATTGTCTTGGTGTTTTTCTTATTGATGTAAAATGATCTATTTAGTTTCATAAGTGAGAAACAAAGGAAGCAAAAATGTATATTTTGGAAATTCTTCACTCCTGTAAGAGAAAAGAAACATTCATGAATATTTTATGTAATCACATGAATGACTTGTTTTTTAATACAGCGTTGTGTGCAATTATTTATACTTACATGTCTATCTTAAGTTGATAAATGGCTTTCATTATACAATTTGCGAAGTTAAACCATCTCACAAAAACTTTTTTTGACTTTTTGTCCAAAAAAATCCATTCAGAAATTTCAGAAGTGTCCAACAAAAATGTATCCAAAGAGTCTAATTGAAGCAATAAAATTTTCTCCAAGTTATTAACAAGTCTTTTCTTAGCTTGAAGAAATTCATAATGAGCATTCATGTAGGTAGTTGGTTCATTTGTTATACCTTCTTTTAAGGTTTCTGTAAGTTCTTTCTCAAGATGCAAGAAACATGGGCGAAAACTAAAAAAAAAAGGAAAAAGTATTTTAGTTATAACATAAATAATTAATAAAGTACTCTCTTTGAACAATTTAATTTTTTTAATGTTTTTTATTTTTTTTATTTCCAGTAAAAGATGAGAAGGTAGGGGAGGGATCTAGGGGAAGGTGGCTCAAAATGATCCTAGCAGGCAAAACGATCCGCATATGTTTCCTTCTATACAGGCAGCGCTATCTACTATGCAACTCATAAACTAGTCGTGCCAAGTGAGGAAGAAGCAATGGAGATCATTGTATTATGTGTCTGAGTAGAATTCTTTAAAAAACTGGGTTTCATCATATCTCTCATAAGGTAAGCACTAACTTGCCTATTTATTTAGAAATAAACTCTTTAATGTACAGAAATAGGACTTGGTTTACTTAATAGAATATATTTTTAGATGTGAATTACACTTGTTTAATTTGCCATGTTTCTCGGCGTGTTCCAGTAATATGACTTAAAGTGGACAGCCATACTGCCGGGTAAAATAATCCACCGACTGAAGAAACTCCAGCACCGGGTCCTAGTCATCATGGCAGCCCTTCAGATGTTCTCAAAATGCATGACTCCCCATTATATTATTTAATTTATTTCTGCGTTTATTGTAGGCCATAATTTTTGAATTGTAATTTTGAAGTATCCCATTTCGTTGTTTGAAACACTTTTTTACTTTTAAAAATTTCATACAATAAATTATGCATACTAGATGATTGTAAAACTTATTTTATTTCATTATGTATCGTCATAATTACTTTTACATCTTTTATTTTTCCGATAAAAAACAACTTATATATTTTTTTCAAATGAAGGATCATTTTGCCCTTGGGTGCGGGTAAAATGATCTTTTGGACTCATTTTCAAAATTCTATTTTTATCGTTACTCAGTTTGTGTTTAAAATATTATTAAAATATGTTTGTGATGCAAAATATAATGTAAAATATTGTGGAAATGAGCCGAAGTTTTAGTTAACGTTTATGTTATTTTATGCAAGTTTTCCCCTTTAGGGGATCATTTTGGGTCACCTTCCCCTGCATACATATTTCTCTTCCCACAACCCACACCTAATCTACTATTTTTATTTATGAATTTAAAATTGCTGGCAATAAATGCTACCTAACTAACCAGTTATGTCTATTAATGTTCTGGGACAGAACATTTAATACATACAGTGAAGATTTTAACTGCATATAGTCGAAATAGAATCATTTCTCTCGCGTTTCATGAAATTCGAAAATTTTGGGAAATTGAAGACGGTTCAAATGTTTGACACTAGAAATAAGTTGAAAGATTTTTTTTTTGCTCTCCCTCAGGTCGATATAGACAGTACTTTACGCCATACCAGCCATTCACCAGCTGTGGAGTCTGTTAAATAAGACACATTTCTATGAAATCCTGTTTCTGGTATGAGCAGAATAAAAGTAAATTTTTCATATTCACTAACTGTGTGTGTATGAGCGTTTTCAAATATAAAATGTAGCTCCTTCCAATACTCACCCATTAACAGTTTCTATTCGGTGGAGAATATTTTCATCAGGAAATCCATAATAGTCAAACTTTTCAACTTTATTAGTTTTTCGAGGAGAGCAGCGACTGGAAAGAAACAGACATATAATTGTACTGCAGTTTTGGAATGCACCACAGTACGCAGTTTGATAATTATAAACTTGTGGATAAGAAAAATCTTGTATCACAGTGCAGAAGTTTTGAAACCATCTACATATAATATCTGATCTATCTATCCATTTTACTTAAGAGCTTTCAGCTGAAGATGTGTTGTGCATATAATAGGAAGGTTCTTCAACTTTTTACCAAATTGATTACTTCTAAAGAGGGAATAAAGACAATAATTTTGATCCACACGTAGTTTATGTTTTTGATATGTCTTTGAGCAGACAAGTACTTCTAGAAGTTTCTACACACTGGTAGTGAATGATTCGGTACAGTAAAATTTTTAATTCAATTCGTTCATTTTGAAATGAAATTCTTTTTAAAATAATACATGGTGGAAAATAAAATATGAAACTTCTATCTGATATTTTTTAATAATAAATTATGTTTTTCAAAAACCCAACCCCAATACTGTTAGTTCATTAAACATGTCAATAGATGACGTAACATTTTACACTGTGCGCCGCAATTTTTGTTGCTAACATAGAATATTCATTTTTGAGAATAGGCATCAGGAAATATTGAGGTCGAGTCATTGCTAACTGACCAGATCGAGTAACTTATATATATATGTACTGTAAATTTATAAGCAATTTTACTTTCCTAAACCAGGCAAAGATCCTAAAAACACTGTATCTTACAGACCTATAACTCTTTTACCTGCATTCGGCAAAGTATAGATGATAAACCATATTGAAAAAAAAATCCATCTTTTTAATTCGTTAATAATTCTAAAGTCGCTTAAGAGGGTAGATAATCAAGCTTTCATTGTACCAGATAGTTATAACACGGCAATTTATCCTAATTTTACTCAATATGCTAATGAGTTAAGGGAATCGGAACAAGTACTTTAAACTCGGAAGTAACTTACACAGCTGCCAGAAACTTTTTCCAACGGCCCATTTCAAAGAATGGGTTTCTTTACAAAATCAGCAGTTAAAAAACCATCAAAGATTCCAACACACTCAAAAGGAATGGAACAGAACAGAACAGTTTTGACACAACTTTAAAGTAGACGCAAAATGAACTAACTGTTTTTAAACAATTAGAAGTTTTCATTGTTTGCTACAATGCTTGTATCAACAATAGATTTATAACAGATTTTTAAAACTCGTGTAATATTGTTGAGATTCGTCGATACTTTGTCATTGTTGACTCATTGTTCTGACGGTTTTGTATCAATAAGGCATGAATATCGTATTCTAATTAGGTAATTTAATGTAAAAATATTGGAATTTTCAGCAACAAAATTTAAAATATTGGACGAATTTCATTATCCAATTCATTTATTTCATTATCATGGCTGACATACTTCAGATGTCAGCCATGCTTTCTGACCATCGTACAGGCACTATTTTCGATGGAAAGCACTATTTTGTAATCCTTAATAACACCCATCCATTTTGTTTTGTTTGAAAAAAAACGAATATCGCTAAAATACACTGTAAAGACGGAATGCCCGCAGAGCATATTAGTTTTTGATGGTGCTGTAGAGGAACGATAAATCGCACATATACCATTTTCAGAAGGGTACATGGTATACAGTACATAGGAATAACATATCTAAATTTCATACTAATCGGTGCATAGCAACGTCAGTTAGAGCAGAGCTTGAACGAAGAGACAGAGAAATTAACTCTTAATGCCAAAGGAGTAGGTGAAGTTTCCGATAAAGAGCATTACTTGCTAATATTTAATAAAATTTTTGAATTTAGTTTTGCTTAAATAGCTAAGTATCTCTAAAACATGCTTTAAAGATTGACTGGCCATAGAGCTTAAATGTATTGTAATTCTTTTGATTGCTGTTGTAGAAGAACTATGAATGCTAAGTGCACCATTTTCAATAAGGTAGAGTGCACGTAAACAACATGCATTAATGCCGTAGCAATTGATGCGTATTTACCGCAATTAGAGCACGGCTGGACAAACACACAAAGCAAAATCATAAACACTTCTAAAATTGCCTGTAATAGAAAGCCAATAATAGTTTCAAGCAGTTCTCAATGCAAATAAAAAAAATTTAAAAAATGCTTGTGTTGTATACAAAACGGCTTTTTTAAAAAGAAGTTTAAAAACAACGCAAAAGTTGAAAAGAAAGGATTATGTTACATACGAAACAGGACTATAAAGAAAATCTACAAAAGGCCACATGATGTAAAAAAAAAACTGAACAAAGCTCGCATTACATACAAAAATACATAAGAACAAGCAAAAGGTTAAAAAAAAAAAGAAAAAAGAAAATACAAGTGCACCAGAGATCATTGCGATAATAAAAGCTATGCTTCTTATTTAATATAATTATACTTCTTTAGTAAATGTGTTCCTGATTGTTAAACATTATTTTCTTTTCCAGATCCCTAAGTTAAAGTTTCATTAATGTGCCAAGAAAAGAGAGTTAAAAAGAAGAAACTTAGGTAAAAAAAAAAAAAAAAAAAAAAAAAAAACCCTGTAAATCTAGTCTCAGTGAAGTCTTGGTTTTCGATGTCCCTGCAAAGGAAATTGATGTTACTCTAGTCATAAAGGTCATTGATTATGACATGTAAAGAGAAAGAAAACGCTTGGCTGAGTGACGCTAAAAACCTTTAAGCTTTCAGGTTCTTTAGACCTACGTTTGACGAGCAAAAGAGAAAAAACTTGATGTGGACGCCACGTATATTAAATCATAAATATTTTCAGTACACTTCATCTAAACTTATTTTATTTGAAAGAGATAAAATACTGGAATAACACCAAGGTTTAGGGATTTCTAGCCAAATGTTTCAGATACTGTCAAGCTGGGTCCGATTTGAAAGATTTGCTTTGGGCACTTAAATGGGTGATTTTTGAGGGAGGCAAATGACCGTCATCGGACTATTATCTAACTACATGGTAAGATGGTATTATGCTTGAAATGAATGAATGTCTCTAAAAGTGCCATTGACCGTAATGTGTTGGAATTATTTCGAGTGTTCCAGTAGAAGAACTATAAATGGTAAAGCCCTATTTTCGATGGAAAGAGATTCATTTTGTAATCCTTAACAACATATATCGCTTTTGATTCGTTTGAAATAACTTAATATCTAAAAAGTACGCTTTAATGAATTTCTACTCATAGAGCGTAATGCATGTAAAATCTTTTGGGTGGTCCTGTCAGTAAACTATCCAGTCGATTGGAATCAGTAAGGGAGATGCACAGCTACATGTTACAACAATTCTAAATATAAAATTTCAACATTGTACAACTAGAAGTTTTTGAGATATGCGAGTTACGTACATAGGTACGTACTTACGTTCACTGTCAGGGGAAAATGGTCAAAACGGACTTGCGGTCGGTCAAATTGGGTTGTAGATACATTTATATGAACACACATACATGCGTACGATGAACTGTGTCGCAAAAACTCTTAAATGTAAATTTAGAGGTTGTGAAAATCGATTTTTTTCGTCAAAATATGGATACCGAAATTTTTCTCGATCACATCACCACCTGATCAGATGCTACACTTAGCGTTGTGGAGTTGTATGTCACGTACAAAAAAAGCAGAACGCTTTAAGCTGATTGTGACGTTACGTTCAGTCATGTATAAGGTTACACAACGAAAGTTCTGGAAGGAAAGGTCGAAAAAAAAAGAAAGAAAGGAATAAGCTTGGTCTGTATTTTCACGGAGCAAAACCACTACAATGAAAAACAGGACTAGATGCTTGACCTTGATTTTACTGTACGCAAACGCTCCAAGATAACGCAATACAGACCAGCCTGCGTTGACTGTTTGACCAACGTCAAGTTTGACCAAAAACAAGGTAAGCTCATTTCGCAATAGGTGTGATGTATGTGTTATCTTTCTTACCTTCCGTTTTATCACAACAAACAGTTCTCGTTACACACAGGTAAGAATTACAGCCACTTCTATTTTTTAATTTGACCCATTCTTATGTAATTGACCAAAGCTAGCATAACTCTATCAGGCCCGCTGAAGGAGGTGGGGGGGAACTGGGGTGGGCAGGAGGGGAAATTGTCCCAGAGCACGAGCTTTAGAGGGTCCCGGAATTGTATGACAATTTTATCGTGTATAAGGTTCTGTACTTGTAGCTTACGGTAAATTCAAAGTTTACTAATTCTACACTGTTTTTAAAAAAATATGTCGCGAAGAGACAGATTTATTTACTTATTTTTAATTTTTTTAGCGGGGGGAGGCTGGGGGTGGAGGGCCCTACTCATACCTGCCCTAGGGCCCGAAAATCCTGTCGTAGGGATTAGCTCTCTGAAAGACTTGCGAAGGACGAATCACGAGAACAGTTAAAAGAAAAAAAAAAGCATTACTGATCTGAAAAAGGAAAATGTAAATATGCCGATTACGTTAACCCATTATAAAAGCAAACAACTAAGTTTGAAAATAGCACAGCATTCCAAGAATTATTATTTCAGTGCAAGATTTCTAAAAGTGATTGTATGATAAATAGAGTGACTCACAATTTCAAGTAACAAAGCAACTTTAATGACAAAAAACTCAATAAAGTTCTTCCTTTTGAATCTTAAAATGAACTGTAAAAAATTGCAGAATTAAAAAAGTTTTAATGTTAGTGCTTCAGAAATTTGCGGTCCTTGCATGACTTCTGCATTTTTCAAACAAAATTTTAAAAACAAAATTATTTTTTTCTCTGGGAAAAGTTTTGTTTATATTATGCAAAAAGATATTAGTCACTAAACCACTTACAGATTAAGAAATCTAAAGGCTTAAAAATATAGTTTTATATATGTATTTCTTGGTTAAAAATTAATGTTCATGCAAAAGTTTGTAGCAATTGGTTGAGTAGTTTTTGGTTGACAGGAAAGTGACAGACAAACCAAACTTTTTACGCATGAATATCATGTTTGATCTGTTTCCTGTTCCTCTTGTATGAAGACAGCACGGAGAACAAAGAAGCCTCAAAATGGGAAAAACTCTTTCGCATTAGCATTTCGTAACCTCTTTAGCATTTCGTAAAGTAATTAAAGTTTAAATGTATTTGGTTTTTATTACATTTTCGGAAATGTGCCAGCTAACAATATTCCACTGTTAGTAGTAGTACTGCTCGCCCAAAGATCAGAGGTCGGCTTTGGCGCTCTGCGCCCCCAAAAATGGATGCTGCGATTTGTTTCACAGGTGAGAGGGATTCAGATGTCCAAGAAATTCTCTCTCTAGTACGTGCCGACAGGGTTGCCAATTTAGCCGTTTAGTGGCTTTCTAAAAATCTATAATTGATTTTCAGAAATTTTTAATGGTTGCGTTAATCGTTTACGTTAAAAATTAATTATTGGTTAATTAATTAAGAATTAGTTAATTAGTTAAGAATATTTGGCTGATTCCTACTTCAAAACGCAACTTGGCGCTAATTCAAAAATCCCAGATTTGGCGCGTTTCCCCATCTCTGAAATCTGCAACGTAAGATCTAAAACAATATTTTTATACTCTAAACGATAGAAATTTCTTTTAGCCGTAATCATACCTCAGTTAAATCATAATCAAAGCACTCTTACCTTACACTCTCAAGAGTAAAGTAAATCATTTAAAATCTAAAAGGAATTTTAAAATTCTAAACGATACTGTTTGAGACATTTGGACTTTCATTTCCGATTTAAAAAATACTTCACTATTGCCAATTGGCCATAATCTAGCCCAGAAGTGGCTAAATTGGCAACCCTGTCCGAACATACTAGTGAGAGAATTTCCTGCACATCTGAATCCATCTCCTGTGAAAGAAATCCTAGCATCCATTTTTTTTGGCAGCGCGCCAGAGCCGACCTCTGATCTTTGGGTGAGCAGTAGTTCAATATTTCACCATTTAATAGAGCTAAATTAGCTGCAACTTTTCAGTGGAGGAACGGTGAACCATGATCTGGTTCCTTGATCAGTTTCAGCACTAAATCATGGTTCAACGTTTCTCCATACAAAGGTTGCAGCATATTTAGAGTGAATTAGTTGCAACCTTCCTATGGAGAAATGCTGAACCATGATTTGGTGCTTAAACTGATCAAAGAATCAAATCATGGTTCAACGTTTCTCCAATGAAAAGTTGCAGCTACTTCAGCTCTATTGTATGGTGAAATGTTGAATTACTTCTATTAAAAGTATGAGTTCATAATTTTCATCCTGTATAAAATACTATTCATTAATTAAAAAGTAAAAATTTCCAAATAAAAATTTTGCTATTCTTTTTGTAATTACAAAACGAGAAGACGCTTAGAAATGAGTTCAACAAAATGATACACAGAAAGATTTATTTCTTACATGTAGATCGTCATTCATCCGGAAAAAAACTCTAATAAGAATTCAGATATCTTTCTGTAACAAGTTTTTCATTATTTATGCGGCAGAAGAGAAAAGAAATTTCGTAAAAAGTTATCCGAAAACCATGGTGACACTCGTGTGTGCCTAGATCGACGAGATTCATGCGAAAATTTTTGTTCCGACGTTTTTCCATTTCTAACTGAAATAACTACTTACGAAAGGCTTCATCGTTCGTTTATTTTTTTCTTCTTCAGATCTTTCGAAGGAAAAAAAAAATATTAGCTAAAATACTTTTACTGTTCTTTGCCTGGAACAAAGTCAACGAAGCGAATCAAGAACTTCGAGAACTAGAAAAGGAGAAAAAATAAAAATAAAAATGAAATATCTACAACTGTAACTATTGGTCGCAATCCAGTGAAAACTTCGTCATCGCAGACGACAAGTGACTGCGCCATTTTGTTTGTCCAACCAATACGTAGAAGCAAAAGGGAAGAGAAGAAAGGAAAAAAAAGAAACCGAACTAAGATAAAAGAGAAAAAACTTCAGAAATTGATTCTGGAGAGAAAAAGGGAAAATTTTCCAGTCAAGCAAATAGTCGAAAAAAACGAGAACAAGTTCAAAATTGAATAAACTGTATATATCATAATTGGGCGAATTGAAATGAAGGAAGAAAAACTGAAGGAAGAAATATTTGCAGGTTTATTCTTCCAAAAGTTTTTAGGTATTTCTTCTCCAAAATATGTGTACTTTAGTGAGCGATCGAATATATGCAGTCGGGATTTAGGGAAGACATAAATTCTCAATTTTGAAACTTTTATATAATAACGAATTTTTTTTTATTAGGAAAAATATTGCGTTTAGGAAGTTTGACTTGAAGTAAAAATGTGTGTAAAGTTGTGTGCCGCAATTTCAAAGTAAATTAGGACTGCTTATAGTAGACACATACTATCGCAACATAACATGTGCAATGATTTTTCTTTAGTTATAATTATTATTATTAGTATTATTATTTTAACCACAGAAAATGTTGAGTGATGAGAAAGAAGTTTGGTGCGTGAATCTTTTATGAATAGAGACTTTAAAAAGGGAAGGATCAAAAAGATTAATTAAATTTTGACAATTACAGATTATTATTATTTATTATTGTTATTATTATTATTATTATTAACAAAGGTAATTAACATATTTCAAACCAAAAAATATGTCCAATGTAAAATGAGAAAAGGGAAAAAAGTTATGTACTCTTTATAACTGTCTTACAGGAGCACTCAGAAAAGTTCCAAGTACATCACAGTCTGTGGCAGTTAAAAAATTAACCCATTTCAAGCGTAATACATTAAGTACTCGAGCATATACAAAATATTAATATTTATTTAAGTTTACTCTTTATTTAATGCTCTTTAAATGTATCACAAAATAAAATTAATGGTGATACAGAGTTTGTTGAACTCATACCTAAATTCGTGTCAAATTTGATAATAAGGCATCAGCGAACTAACTTCTTATTCTGCTTTTTGCCTATTCTACTCTGAATAACTGATTTCCTATTATACTTTCGAGAAAATAGTTACCATGATAACAGAATACACTGTTTAAACATAATTTGTTAGACTCGGCAATCAAGAGGAAACTGAGGTAATTCTTATTCTCGTAAAGTAAAAATATAAACCGAAAGAAAAATAAATTATGCCCGAAAAAAGGAAACTTAGTC
>JAWZYV010019908.1:0-22811 GCA_038373885.1 Cheiracanthium punctorium | reverse complement strand
AAGATAGAATAACTTTTAAACAAAACTCGGTCCAGTCAGTCATTAGCGGACCACCCTTTCCTTACTCAACTGTTTACACGCAACGCAAGCATTGCTTCATCCCTCATAAAGAAGGTTTTTCGCATGAACGTCGATTGACGCAGCCCCATGAACGGGGCTGCGTCAATCGACGCTTCGGCCCGTATTAACACGCGGGATTCCGAGACCTATTCTCGGAAAAGCAAGCATGCACACGGCGCTGACTCTCTTATTAGCGAGTTAATTCGTCCAGAAAGATCAGCACCCGCCCCCTTTTATTTTTTTTTCTACGAGTCTGCCTGCCGCTCGTGTGTCGTCAGCTTTTGAAAAAGATTATGTCCATTAAAAATGAGAAGATGGTAAGCTTTTTTGTGGTGGAAAAATGCTCCCGTGTCAAAAGGTTGCCGCTGGGTGATGACGTGCGCCTAAGAGGCATGTGCTTTCGTTGCTTTTGCACGCCACTGAGTGGAAGGGGTCTCTGTTTATATGGAGCGACCGGATTCCTGCTTATCTGTAAATTAGAAGTCGATCAGAAGGCCCGACGATAAGACTTTCGGGCCCTGACTGGCTCTTCTGGGGGCCCTCGGCTAGAGATTGCAAAGGGGCCCCTTGCTGAGAAATGTACACGCTTAAATCTATTGATTAAAACTAACACTCATTTATTGATTAAATTTCTTATCGTCCGATTTAAATCCTTTTACGCCAAAAAATACTCATTCAAGACAATAATTTGTGAATGCCTCCATTCGCCCCAGCACTCCCCATCCGCTATATTCTATTTAACTCATTTTCCGCAAAAATCTTGTCTACTTGAGTATTCTGTCTGTCTCTTCTCTCCCACGACCCATATCCTATTTCTATCACGTGACCCACGCTGTTCAACGGCTAACGGTTCATAGTCGGGCATAGTTGTGTGTGTATTCGCTGTTGATAGTTTTATGTTATATCCGAATACCAAATGCATCTTTTTCATATTCAGAGCTGTGAAATAAATTCAGCCTAGACAGGGAGGAGAGGCTTGAGGTAAAGATTTCGCTTTAATGACATAGTTTCTTACGATTGCATTATAAAAAGCTGTTGTAAAACAAATGAAGTTAGGATATCTCTACCCAAAGTGAGTCAGTAGTATTTTACCTTTTTCATGTCAATAAATTATGTTGCTTCTTTCATTAAATCTCACAGCTGGTTGAACCATGATTGCATTTCTGTATTCTGACTGTACTGTGAATTCGTTTTATAACGAGAGACTATAGTGAAATTATATTCTATTTATTAAAAAAAATACTTTTTTATTGTGTATTCAGATATATGTAATGTACTAGCTGAAGTACCCGTTCTTCGCACGGGAATGAATGGACTTTTTTGATATTACGATTTGTGGTGATTACTATTCATTGTAATAAACAGATATAGCAAAGTGGATATCGCGTTATATTGTGTCCAATAATCATGCATACCGAATTGAAAGGCAATCGTTTGTACGGTGCAGAAGGCTATGCGGCGTAGCGCAATCTAGTGGCGAGTTTTAGCAGAACGGATACGGCGAAAATATTTTTCGCATTCAGATATCGATGTATACGAATTTTCATGACTATCGGCTGGACAGTCCTGAAGTTCATGTGTTGACGCGACATCTAGTGGCAAGTTATAGGAAAATGGATAGCGCCAAACTCTTCCCCGTGTTCAAATATCTATGTATACCTATTTTCATAGCGATTATTTGCACAGTCAAGAAGTGATACACTGCAGGGCCATCTAGTGGTTCAATAAAGTAATGATTTGCTACAGCGCCGTCAAGTGGCGAGTTTTAGCAAAATGGATAACGCCAAAATATTCTCATTGATCAAATAGCTATGTATACTGATTTTCATAGCGACCGTGTTCAACTATCTATGTATACCAATTTTCATAACGATCATTTGAACAGTCAAGAAGGATACACTGCAGGGCCATCTAGTAGTTAATTAAAGTAATGATTTGCTACAGCGCCGGCAAGTGGCGAGTTATGGCAAAATGGATAACTCCAAAATATTCTCATTGTTCAAATAGCTATGTATACTGATTTTCTTAGCGACCGTTTGAATGGTCAAGAATTTGGCCTGCTGCAGCGTCATCTAGTGGCGAGTTAAAATAATAATGCATTGCAGTGTCATCTAGTGGTGAGTAACATCAAAAGGAACGCAGTTAGAATATATTCTTCGTGCTCAAATGTGTAAGTATAAAAAATTTTATGCCGATGGGTCAAACGGTATAGAAGTTGATGCTTTGCAGCGCCATTTAGCGGCAAGTTACAGCAAAATGGATAGTGAAAAATATTCTCCGTGTTCTAATATTCGCGTGTACCAAATTTCATCGAAATCGGTTGGACGATATTCGCATAGCAAACGGCTAAACGGAATAGAATTCAACGTTGTGCTGCGGCACCAAGTGGCAAGTTAAGGAAAACGGATAGCATAAAAACCTTCTCCATGATAAAAGACTTAGGTGAACCAAATTTCATCGTGCAACGGTGCTCGAGTTTTTCAACCTCATAAACACATACCAACATTCATTTTTATCTATAACCAGTGTTATTATATATACCAGTCTCAAATAAAATCCAGTTTTAAATCTAAGCCTCGCCAAAGTGCCAACATACGCCATTTTGCAAGAGTTTTTTCAGGGAATCATTCGAAGCATTGACTTAGCAGCAATCAAAATGGGAAATGGTTCGACCGCCAGGCATTTATTTGAAAAGTGGAATCCTTTAATACAGCCGATTTTTTTTTAATTATCAACTATAATGTGTTTTATTCATCGTTACTCCGATGTACTAAATGAGAAGATTTCAATTTTCTGAAATTTGGCGGAATTCCCCCAACTTAAATCAATGCATTCAATTGGCGAGAATTCTGAAGTTAGATCGCTTGAAATCCCTTAATAACTGCATTATTTCTTCACGGATCATTAAACTTTAACGCTGTATTCTAATAAAACCTTTGCACTTGTTTTCAAAAATCTATTTCCTTAAGCTCTCAATAAATTGCGCCAAGCCGAAAACTGGGCAAACCGCTAGAACTCACTTACTCAAAATCCACATTTCAGCCATTTTATTTTTTCGCCAAACTAAAAAAATTTACACATTAGCCTCGGAAATCTTCAATTCTTATTGTTTTGCGTGTAAAGCATTACATTCCTGCTCTGATTTCCCATGCACACGATATTATAATTTTAAGAAAAATAACCTTACGAATATAAACTAACAAAAAAAAAAAAAATCATTATTATTCTTTTATTTTTACTTTGAGAATTTAAAACATTTTATTCGGCAAAATCGCCACACATGGCAACCACGATCCTTATTTCACACATTTTTCACTACAGGGGTTACAATTACGGAAAGATTTTTGCGTGAAGAACATAAAAAATCTCTTAAATTCCGGGAACAGGTGGGCTTTCAGAGTTTTAAAGTGGACTACAATTTATTCTACATTTTTTTACATATCTGTGCTAAATTTCAGGCCGATAGGTCTATTTTTGTGGATTTGTATACGAACGACATTTTATTCGGCAAAATCGCCACACATGGCAACCACGATCCTTATTTCACACTTTTTTCACTACAGGGGTTACAATTACGGAAAGATTTTTGCGTGAAGAGCATAAAAAATCTCTTAAATTCCGGGAACGGGTGGACTTTCAAAGTTTTAAAGTGGACAGTGGTTTATTCTATATTATTTTACACATCTGTGCTAAATTTCAGGCCGATAGGTCCATTTTTGTGGATTTGTATACGAATCAAATCCACAAACAAACAAACAAACAAACAAACAGAATTTCATTTTTATTTATAAGATTTGCCTTGATTTAAAATTTATTTTCTCGGTCTTATAATAATAGATGACAGCTCTGATAATAAAAAATGAAGAAAACGAATCATTCAATATATAAATCAAAAACAGCAAATTTTCATAAGACACCCTTTTTCTAGCTTAAAGTAATAATATTAATTGAGTACAGATATATTAATTAAAAAATCACTGATTTTGCAAAAACGCTCATTCTATAGCTTCAATAATAATCATAATTGAGTACAGTTATATGAATCAAAAACGGACAGACACTCCTCATTTTTGATGATTATTGAGCCTCAATGGAGCTGTTGTAGAATGCTCAAAAATTGAGAATTTTTCGCTCCATTGATATTTGTCAATGAATGGAGCCAATTTTACTCAATCGGGAGAATGGCTGTTTGAAGTCAAAAATTGAGTCAAAATAGACTCCGTTTGATTATTATTTTACTCAATCGATTTAAGCGTGCAATAAACCCAAAGAGCGAAAAAAAAAGATACATTGCGGAGCGATCCGTTTCCATAGAAACCGACCGGTTTTTCCGTGAAAGTGATCTTTAACAGGGTACGTACGCCTCAGGGAGAACCTGGAAAACTCAGGGAATTTTTTTATAACTAATTATCTCAGTGAAAACTCAGGGAAAAGGCACTTATTTGTATTACTAGTAATATTTTATTGCTTATTTTCTACCCAGTTCTAGTTAAGTTTCACCATGCTGTACTAGGAACATTTTATTCAATATTTTTAGTAATATCTGTTTATGAATATGTAACTATACTCCAGTTCAGCTTAACCTGACAGTACGTGGAAGGCTATGCCTTGTGTTCTTCCGACATTACTATATAGTTCGTCCGTATATGCATTACTTTTTATGTTAAATTCGTCTGTAAAGGGGAAAAAACATGTTTATATAATGAAAGCGTGCTCAGTAATTTAATATATCGCCTTTATATAAATGAAAATGTGTTTATTGTGTCAACGCTTTGCTATCCAATAGTGTCAAAGCAAGTTTTGGCGGAATTTTTAAGGAGCGAAGATCGTAGCAACCCTCCCCACGCCAGAACGGAAAAATCCATTACACATTCTCCGTTCTTTACTTCTATTCTTCCTTATCTCCGCTTTCGCACGTCGGTAATAATGGCTACTGCTCCTGTATTGGATGATTATATTACGTTCCAACCGCATAAGGCTGGAACACCACTTAGAAGTTCCGAAGGGCCCAATTATGACCAACAGGGGCCCCGGGCATTGATGAATTTGGGGGCCCCCATCTATGAAATTTGTTTTCTTTTTCATAAAATTTTGACATAAAAAAGAATATTTCATAACAACATTTGAAATTTGGGCCCCTTTCGAACCGGGGGCCCTGGGCAGAGTCCCGATTTGCCAATGCGATAATAAGGCTCTGCATTCGGGCCCTATCCCTTTCTTTTAATTATTACATTTTTTTTTTTAATTTTGATACCTTACACAGTGGCGGATCCAGAAACTCACTTTTGGGAGGGGCTAAATTTTGAAAAATGCTTATTTTACCCCAAACAGTATATACAATAAAGCAAAATTTTAGTCTTAACCAATGTAAAAACTTTTGGGAGGGGCTAAGTGATTAAAAAAGATCACTTTATATATTCAAAGTGCATAATGAAGCAGAATGTTACCCTTTAGCAATCTCTTTTGGGGGGGCTGAAGCCCCCTAGCCCCTCCCCTGAATCCGCTACTGACCTTACATTATATTAAATAAACATATAAATCAGGACTAAAACATATTCATTGCTTGTTTTACTATGTTCATAAGACAAAAAACTAAACTGAATTTTCATGAAATAATATTTTATGGAATATTTGTAATTTTTTAATTAAAAGATTAAAACTAAAAAACAAAAAGGGCCGTGACCCAGTTGGCCCGTGCGTTAATCGGGCCCTTTTCTTTACCCCTCCCCACCCATCCTTCGTAGTCATTTTACAAAAGATAATTCTTCTTTTAAAATTGTCATGTTTCAGTGACTCCCATCCCCCCGTTGCCGGCAGTGACGTCTCCTCGCGGTTAATTTTAACTTCGGGGGTAACTTTAAACTCGGGGCTTTGAAAAATGTAAGATCCCTGTGACCATCTTTGATAGGAACAAAAAAGTTCAAGCAGTGTAGGGGTCGGTGCAGACGAAAACTGGGTCCGTTTTGCGGCCCTTTCACAACACAATCAATTGAAACGGCCCTTCATTTGCATTTTACCTTGTATTTTAATCTGTTTTATCAATTATTTTAACCAAAAAAGTGACTTATTAAAAATTGTCATAAAAATTCACAAAAATGGTGCCCTAGAAAAAATTTCTGGATCGGCCCCTGAGTTGTATATGTAAAGTGATGAGAAGGGGATATCAGGATTAACCTGTTCACTCCCATCGTTTGCAAAGATACTACGATGAAGATTTTATTCAGTGCCCAGCGTTATTTCTCATCCTGCTGTCTTTGAATGCAGTCAGTTTGTATGTGAAGATCTGGTTTGAGAAACAACACTGGCAAAGAATTAAAAAAAAAATACCCTTGTGTTTTTATAACGATGAGAGCGAGCAAGTTCGACTGGGTTTCTGATCCGCTGGCCGGATCAAAAGCCCGCCCCTTCTGCCCGCGGGCCGGAGGTTGCCCATATGTATTTTAAAGTCTAATTTATGATGCACGTAATTTAGTTACCAGAACACTGCCTTTCATCTTAGTGAGATAGCGGTAGGGTCGACCATTCTCAATTCCTTTTAATTTTTCTTTTCTCAGCACAATACAGTGCTTTGAACGCCTTATTTGTCTCAAGAAGCATATTTTACTGGCACATCGATGCCTGTTTCAATATTGCCACATTCGGGGGAAAGAAAGGAAAAAGCATTACGAGTTTCACAATCCAGTCATTTAAATTAGAGGATTTTCTTACGTTCTTTGTTTTTCTTTCTCACTTTCTTTTTTGACTGGACTTGCACTGCAATAGAAAAAGCCGAAAAAAATAGCAGTTGTTTAAACTATTTTATATTTAAAAAAGAATATGTATATTAATCTGTAAGCACACGCATCCCAGTCACATTTTTGCTTTGAAAAGAAAAAAAAAAAGAGACATTTCTCAGAACAATTCTGACCTCCGCGTACCTTTCAGGGGAAGATCAAGAAGGGGTGAATGAAGGAATGCCCTTCCTTTCTTATCACCCCTAAATACTCCCAGACGTGTACGTACTAAAGCAGCATTAGTACGAAGGACGGGCGATAGATCGCCAAATAGGGCAATTAGTCAAAGAGTACAAGGGAGGAAGACCAGAAAGCGCGCACGAATACTTGACAAACGGCGCAATAAGGCACTCGTACCTTTCCACGCACTGTCAGGTTAAGTTGAACTGGAGTATAGTTCGAAGTATTAAGTACATAGATGTTAATTAGTTATTTGGAATACTGATCATTACCTTTTATTTATGCTTGCGATAAACCTGGAAATTTGTAGGAATGTGTCTGGAAAACTCGGGGAATTTAATTTCAATAAATGAGTATGAACAGTAGCGGATCCAGGGGAGGGGCTAGGGGGCTTCAGCCCCCCCCAAAAGAGATTGCTCAAGGGTAACATTCTGCTTTATTATACACTTTAAATAGCTAAAATGGTCATATTTTATTACTTAGCCCCTCCCAAAAGCCTAATACATTGGTTTAGACTAAAATTTTGATTTATAGTACATTTTAATTGGGTGAAATAAGCTTTTTAAAAAATTTAGCCCCTCCCAAAAAAAATTTCTGGATCCGCCACTGAGTATGAACCCTGTTTAAGTAGTCGTTTTTCTGAGGACGCCTTTCATCCCTTCCTGTTTTTCCCGAGAATTTCCGTCCTCGCTTATTGTTTGTTATGTTTCGCTCCGCTCTTGTGATCGAAAAACGCTCCCGAGGGAGAAGCGCACTTTTGAAAACTGGGTCAAAATTCACTCCGGCTGATCGAATTTCGCTCGTTTGGTTTAAGCGTGTAGAGGCATTAGGATATGTAATATTTGAAAATGAGGCTTACGTGCCTAAGAACCGCATTTAACTATTTTAGAGCTTTTGGGGTCCGTGACACTTTGGGGGCCCCTTAGAGTTGGGGGTCCTTCTCTGCTCCGCTGCGTAAAGTCGTATAAGATTAGTCTAGAGCATTTTTTTGCATCAAAATCGGTCAACTAGAACGAGAGATATGGGCCTTTGGCTTTCCCCCATTGATTAATATAGAGTTTTCCAGAAATCTCGAGAAATAGGGGTCCTAGGCCTTCGCTAACCTCACTTTTGGGGACTTGTTTTGGAGCCCAACTGGGCGATAGATCGACAAAGGTCGCCAAACTTGGCCATATTTTGGTCATTTGGCTTGTGAAGTCAGTTTTTCTGCATTAACATGCATAATAGCCTAATATTGCTCTTCTATTACGCAATCATAATCGAGTCTGTTCTAGTATATTCCGCGGATGATTCTCTCTGGAACCTTCCACGGTGTTCGTCGAGCTCTCTAGCAGTGAGTTGGCTGCGTTACGCTTTGTATGGACGCTATAGAAGCGATATTTTCGCTTGCTTTCCGAAGCTAGTTTTTAAGTGCTGTGCGTAAATCTTCCATCGCTGAGTTTTGAGGGACTGTGCACGATTTCCCTCGTCAGTTTCCACTGAATTTTTTTTCTGTGGAAGTGTTTTATCTTGTGTGAAAAATACAGCATCTGTGTAAGCTTCTGTACTGAACGGACTGTTACCAAGCACGTTACTGACTTATTGCTCTTGTGAATTTCGTGCAGCCGGTTGTTCCACGAAGTTCTAGAAGCCATAAAGTTCGTGCACCCTTCTGATAAGCGGACTCTTGACTAGAATTTTCTACACCTACTGGACTTTAGAACGACGAACCGAGAAAACAGCAGAGTTTTCTGCCACAATACGATTTTTAAAAATTCCCAACATTTACCGCGTGACCCATCGAAATCGATTCATTATACAACTGGTCGACCAAAATGGGGGAGTTAAAAGCAATTTGGGTGGACTAGCCGTCTCCCAATTTCCGGCGTACCCTAACTTGCAAGTACGATAGTGCAGCCATCATTGACCACTGCAAAAAAGACGACAGTTTTAAACGATGGGGTGCTTCCCCAACGACAGGTCATTGAGGTCACTTTTTGGACGTCACCACATTGCGAAATTGTCCCTTTTCTTCGTTTGCCGTGAAGGCGCGAAGGGTGTCGTTTTCCCTAAAATCCTACCAGGCACAGCTCCATGACTAGCCATTTTTGTGTACTTTTCTTTCTCATTTACTTACGAGTTGGGCTCATAAGATGGAGAATGGATTGCTTTTATTAGATCGGATCGGAATGTGGCGGTGGTTTTTTAGTATTAAATGATTTTTTGTTTAAATTAGGAAAAAAAAAACCCATCTAAGTAAGGAATTCCTCTAACTTAAAATCAGTTTACTTAATTTGGTGAAAATTCTGAAGATAAATCGTTTAAAATCGCCTTAATAACTGCATTATTTTTGTATGAAAAATCAAACTGTCAGCTTCCGTAGAGCCCCCTCGTCAGAGACCAGCTTGGTTTTTCGAACTGCGGGGAGAATCTGACGAGTGACCGGGGGTAGGAAAGAATCGAGTCGACCAGTTGTATAGAACAGCTCGAAGATTATCCCAGCTCGCTTCTTGGCCCGTCTCGAAATTTCAAAAACCGCAGGGTGGTCCACCCACACTTTATCGCGCCACTCATCCAAACGAGTGCAACGATAAATTAAACGGCCTGTTTATATCGGGCCCGGCCATCCATCTCTCAAGATCGCGGGGGGGGGGGGCTTCCCCTTATCACACGCCCCATATCCTTTTCTCGAAAAAAGTGGTGGGAAGAGAAGAACGTTCTTCGCCTAATGACGATGATCCACGGGGACCTTTGTTATATAGACTTCTTTATCAGCCACATACCCTGCTCTCGACACCTCGGGTAGTATTATTTTTTTTTTCTCTCTACCCCGTAACAGGGTGGGGGCCCCCGCAACGGGGCCCAATATTTCCGTCCGCGCCGTCACTTCACTTCTCCAGTTGTAAACAAACCCTGAACCTCGCTGAAGATTGGGGTCTGTTTCACGGGAAAAGTGGGTTATCCCTTTAACGAGCAGTGGAGACTCTGGGAACACCAAACTCTGGCGTTTTGACGGTTGCCAGTCACGAAGAATCGATTGGATTTCTATCAAAACAGTGGCGGGTGACAGAGCTCCACGAGAATCCTTTACTTTTTATAGCACGTCATTTCCCGTCAAAAGATTATTTTTAACAGCTCTGGCATCGGATGAAAAATGGAAGAACGCGAGAACGGCTGGATACATTGCCCCATGCCGGAGAAAGGGCAGCCGTGGCCATCGCTCGACTGAACGACCCGCAAGAGGGCGGACGATCGGAACGTTCATCGCGGGCCACCGATCGAGAGACCCTTTTTTGACGCAGCTGGTATGCAGCACAGCCAGCTGCCGTCAAAAAAAGGGAGGGTCTCTCCATCGGTGGCACGCGATGAACGTTTCGATGAGAGTTTACTACCTTTTTCAAGAGAGAAAAATAGGAAAAAGTAAGATTTTAATGACTACGAAGTGTAATAGTAATAAGTAATATATTTTTTTTTATTATAAATAATAACAGAAATGTGAAAATAAATGATAATGAATAAATAATAATAAATGTGATAATAAATAAAATCGGCTGTTCTAGCCTCGTCAGGGGGAGATCCCCCTGAACCCCCCTCATTTTTTACCTTCATGATGGCCCTCTTAAAACGATATTAATGGACTCTGTCATTTTATCGCTCCTCTTTCGTGTATTTCGCCTGGTCACCCTGTGTTGAAATTTTTATGACCTATTGATAGAAAAATACACGGGATGCCTATTCCACAGCTTACGAAAGAGTGTAAAAATAGATGAAAGCTGTTGTGAACTCATAGTATTTAAATATATGTAAAATGATGTCGCTTTTATAGGAAACATTTTTCGGACAATTTTCAATCAAGGGGGTGAGAGATTAAATGGCTTAGTCTCGTTAATAATAATAAATAATAATAACTTACAGAAATGTGAAAATTATAACTATGGTATTCAAAATAATGTTTAGCTCTTAGTTGCTAGAAAAGAATGTAAAAAAAAAGCAATGTAAAGAGTCACTCGTCTTAGTCTAATTTTAGTAATGTTCTGTCTCTCCTCAGACAGAACTTAAAATATTAAATTTTCCAATCAATAAATTCTTTTTAACATTGAACATTCTTTAATCTAAATAACGAAGAGCGTTGTGTCTAATAAAACCCAGAAAATATTAATAAAATAGTGAAGAGAATTTGAGGTACTCCATTAAAACAAGATAAGACCAAAATACTCGATTAGCATGGTTAGCTAAGAGATAAATTAGCGTGAAATATTTCTGTTCATTTGTAGATTGGGAAGTTTGAAAAATTTAGATTACAATACTTGGATCCAGACTCCCATTGGAAGATAATTAGGAAAATTAAAACTTTAAAATTCTTATTGATTCATGTGCTGTGAGATAAGATACATGCATATCCCTTTGAGGCGCAACTCTTTCCCAATGCTGAAAAAAGGGGCAGCCGTTGCCATCGCTCGACTTAACTACCAGCAAGATGTCGGACGAGCGTCAAAAAAGGTCTCTAGATCTGTGGCACGCGATGAGCGTTTCGATCGTCCGCCATCTTGCTGGTAGTTAAGTCGAGCGATGGCAACGGCTGCCCTTTTTTCAGCATGGGGCAATCTTTCCAGCTGTTCTCGCGTTCTTCCATTTTTCAGCAGATGCCAGTTCTGTTAAAAAGAATCGTGACCAATTTTTTTACGGGAAATGAACGTGCTAAAAAGTAAAGGATTATGGTGGAGCTATGTCACTCGCAACTATTTTTATAGAAATCGAATCTATTCTTCGTGACAGGCAACAGTCAAAACGTCAGAGTTTGGTGATCCCAGAGCGGGATCACTGCTCCTTAAAGGGTTAAGCAGCAATTTTTGGTCAGAGAATGATATTAAAGGTGGCGTAAAATTGTAATAAAAATAATTTATTTCTCAGTTTCATCGGGATTGCGTTTCCTAGTAAGGTTTTGCATTTCTGACCTACGGTCAATTTAAAGTGTACTAATTAAATCAACACTGTTTTATCTTTTTTCCTCATAGATTCTTATAAAGATTTTTTTTTTTTTTTTTTTTTTTAGAAGGGGGGTGGTTGTAGAAAATGTTGTCTCGTTGCTTGCTTTACTTACTGACAGTACTTGAAAGTGCTTTGAAAGTAAAATTGTTTTCAGAAAATAAAAACAGTTCCATTGATTCAGTACAACTACGTGTTTGTTTACTCGCGTATTACTTGCGCTTTCTTTGCGCCAATTTTTCATTATGACAGTCTAGGTGCGACCCTTATGCGGGGAAATCTGTTGCACAATATTGTACACTTTCATGCATAAGCGTAAAGTTTTCAAAATTATTGGGGGGCCGGGCCCCTCAACCACATATATTCACGTTAGTTAGTGGCGTACCCAAGGGGGGGTTTCATACCCCCCTTTAGGAAATTTTGCCATACAAAATGTATATTCTTCACTCCCTTATCATACACCCCTATACATATATGTGAGTTGCAGAAGTCGTTACCCCCCATGAAAAATTTCTGGCTACGCCACTGATTCACGTACATATAACTTACTCATAGCTGCCAACTACTACGGAATATAACTAACCAATTTTTCTACATGATTTTTCGGCTTAAAATATAGCAAAATTTTTGTGCTGCGCGCGCGCGAGCTTATAACTATTTTGAAAAAAATAATTAAAAAATAGACTGTTTACAAAAAGTGGTTCATTATATTCCGCAGTAGTTGGTAGCTATGACTTACTATATATAAGTGTCAATGATTGGAGGCGCTCGAGCTCTATGGGTCCATAGAATTCTACACCTATGTAAAGTAAGTATTCAAGTTAGTATCTTCCTACCCTGTTATAAGTTAAAAACAGAAGCAAAGTAATAAATCCAAAGGAGGGGGGGGGGGAACATTTTCGATGACATAATGCATTTTAGACCCATCTGAACTTTTCTTCATTTCATACTTTACATTGCATAATCTGATTTGAATGAACCAGAGCCTGGCGAGGGCAGCTTATAGTAACATTGTGTGTTACGTGGCGTCACAATGAATACTAAATCATGATTGAAATCAAAAGAAGAAAAATTTTAAAAGTACAAGTAAAGGCTTTTTTTTTTTGTAAAGTTTGTAAATGGCGTTAAATACTTATTTTTTTAAGTATTAATTAGTTTTCTGTATTTAGAGGTAAATTATTGGGTGGGCTCAGCCCTTATTCACAATTTATTGGGGGGGCTCGAGCCCCACGGGCCCATATAACTCTACGCCTATGCTTTCATGCTAAAATATCACAGGCATAAAAGAAAATACATTACCGTAAAATGAGTAACCTACCCATTGTTTCCAGATGTGATTATCAAATATTTCGTCAGTTGCACGCAAAATAGACATTTTTCTTTTTTAAGGGTCATAGTTTTATAGACATAAAATTCACAAATAATCTTTGAGAAAATTTGGGCAAAAAATTCTAATAAAATAATAATTCATAATAAATCACCTCACTGACGGTATCAGTACCACTGTAGTTCTGAGAAGAGTGCTGATGATAATTTTCTATTTTCTTAGATGGGAATCCAATACGCGACTGCGGCTTTCCTGAGGGGAAAATATTTCAACTATTTTTCCTTCCAAACAGGGTGCGACTATTACGCGAGTCAACACGGTATTTCTTTGAAAAATCACTATCGAATATTTCACTGAATTCCGCTTACGTCACGACAGCATGTTCTGTTCAAGTAAGATTCTTTCATAGAGGCAGCTTTAGCCTGTTAATGCACAATCTGTTGCAGCATAAATATGTCTGTAGGATACATTTATGCAGCATAAATGCACTATAAATATATCCTGTACGCGAATGGTCGATGCAACTTTTGCGTACACGAATTCCTTGGGTGTTGCAGAACAATTTGCGAACTTCTTCTGAGGCAGAACTCTTGTGCCACAGGCATACAAGGCAGGGGCGTAGCCAGGGGGGGGATATCGGGATATATCCCCCCCCCCCGAAATTTTTGGATTAGTGATGAAATTCCGTCTATTTATACACATATAAGTTCATATCCCCCCCCCCGAAAAATTTTCCTGGCTACGCGCCTGATACAAGGGGCATAGTGTACAAGGGGTTGGGGGGGGTCATCCAAGAGATTGGAGCTGCTGTTGTTAGATCATGGGTTGCCTCGACAGGCCCGGACTGGCTCCTATGGGGGGGGGGCCTCGTCTAGAAATTGAAAAGGGGCCTCCAGGAGCCGATTTTTGAAGTCAGGGCCCCTGGGCAAAGGCTTCATTAGGGCTCTTTCAAAAACTTTTTCAAAATTTGCAAATTTTAAAACTTAAAGAACAATTAGGGGGCCCCCTTTTTTGTTGGGAGCCCGGGCGCTTGCCCCCGAATGCCCTCCCTCAAATCAAGCCCTTCCTCTTTCTGGGATTTTAGAGGGAATAGACTGTTAGAATATGTGATATTTGAAAATTAGGCTTACGCGCCTAA
The DNA here is from genome assembly GCA_038373885.1 of Cheiracanthium punctorium. Classification (NCBI taxonomy): domain Eukaryota; kingdom Metazoa; phylum Arthropoda; class Arachnida; order Araneae; family Cheiracanthiidae; genus Cheiracanthium; species Cheiracanthium punctorium. The sequence goes on along the minus strand of JAWZYV010019908.1, from coordinate 8,368 downwards.
AAAATCACATTAAACTATTGTAGAGATTTTGGGTCCCGCAGTGGACTGGGCGCTAAACTCCGTTCCCATAAGAACACGGCAAGTGAAGCAGCATCTGGCTTGGCCAGTGCTTGGGAGGGACTTCCCCCTCTCCGCCCGTCCGCTGTGGAACCATGTACGCTCATGGGAGCGGGTGCACTTAAAATCCGTCGTGGCTCCAAAGTCCCTGGGGGTGCCGATTTCAGGGGGTGGGTCCCTCCTCTGGAATGGGTTCAAAATGACGGGACCCCGAGGTAAGACGGACTTCCTCCCACTGGGGCTCATTGAAATGGAAGCCGCTCCTTCGGCCCATCGCCTGCCTATATAGGGGGATCTGTCACCGCAACGCGGTTGCCAGGGGGCATTAGCAACAAAAACAACAACAACAAGAGATTTTGGGGGCCAGACTTTTCTTGGGCCCTCTTGAGTCGCAGGGTTTCTGGGATTCTCTTCTGCGTCACTGCATAAGATTAATGGGAATAAAGAATCAAATGACTCTTATTATAAAGCTGTATATCCAATTTTTATACACACATCTAATAGCCCCATTTGCATTCAGCCATTCCCACTTCTGCTGTTTTTCTTCCAGGAAATATTTTTGCGGCAGCTCCAAAAAGCAGTGAGGGTTTTACATTTTGCTATACTTCCCTTCTCGCTGTCTTCAAAAACACTTGGGGGTAGTGCAAGCGACAAGAAGGGCAGCCAGAGAGGTTATGGCATGAGCAGGACGAGCGAGATGCTTAGATTCCTGTTACTTCCATTTCTCCCGCTCACTGTCGCGAAAGTGGGCCGAGTGCAAAACGAGGCGTAACAGAAGAACGAGAGGATGAGGAACATTCTTCGCGCTACATTTACGACTTGGGAAGGGAGTTCCACCAACAAAAAATGACAGTAGATCCTCCGTCATTTTCTGATTTCCGGGACGACTCTACATAAAGGCCAACGTAGACTCACGGGCGACTGCAGGGTATGACGCTAAGTTTTTTAATGGTCAAGGCTTTGTATAAGGGGAAAAAATAGTGTAGTGGCAAATAATATATTGGCTTTTAATGACCAATCGGCATTCGCCGACAAAGGATAACTCGTGAAAGCACGCCAAGCGGGGCACTTTTCAGCCCAATCCGTCTTCCAGATACTGAAATATGCATTGAGTTCCCATTCTAGCGTGTTGAAACGCACGTGAGTCTACGCTGGGCTTAATAAAAGGATTTCGCATTCGAATCGAAGAAGCTTTTTTTTGCGTTGATGCTATGCACGACTCTTCGAGAACGGTGTGACTTAAGCCGATTTTTCACCGAAACGAGAAGCAGGCACCACTCGCGGGGGAAAAATAACTTTCCGAGAGATCCTTCCGATCTTGTTTCTTCGTTATCCACGTGACTTACTTAAACCACTTGTTCGTCGCCTCGGGACGAAATCGGACACCACCCCCCCCCTGCCGCAGTTTACACTCGGAGGCGCCAAGTGCGCCAACTTGCGAGGGGGTCACGAGGTTAGGCAAACGTGTCTATCGTCTGCCCGTATCGTTTGTCACCCGACTGCGTCCCTGGCTCTTTGCAGTTCACACTTTTTAATGAGCATCGGGGGCAGCTCATATAACCTCTCAACCTCCTCTTCGTTATAGCCGGAGTTTTCTCTCCACTGATAGCGGAGTTGTTTATACGGAGGAGGGAGATGAGATAATCGGAAACGCGGTGTTGACAGCCGATTTGCCGGGTTGACTGGTTTTTTCTTTTTTGCTGCTACGGGGACACTGCTGTAAATGAGACGGCCTTAAATTCAGGAACAGTCATTTCTTGTTCACTTTAGAAGCTTCTCTTGACGGTGTTGTTCGGAAAAAACCATGTGATTTTGGTACATACTTACAAATAAACGAATGATGCCAGGCACTGTAACGCGCGGTGTCCTCGCCCATAAGCGTAAAGTTTTCAAAATTATTGGGGAGGCTGGGCCCCGCAACAAAATATATTCACGTCAGTGGCGTAGCCAAGGTGGGATTAGGGGGGTCATAACCACCCCCCACGAGGAATTTTTTGCCACACAAAATGTATATTCTTCACTCCCTTATCATACACCCGTATACATATATGTGAGTTGCAGAAGTCGTAACCTCCCCCCATAAAAAATTTCTGGCTACGCCACTGATTCACGTACATATAACTTACTCATAGCTGCCAACTACTACGGAATATAATGAACCACTTTTTCTACATGATTTTTCTGCTTAAAATATTGCAAAATTTTTGTGCTGCGCGCGCGAGCTGGTTACTCTTTTGAAAAAATAAGTCAAAAATATACTGTTAACAAAAAGTGTTCGCTACTGTTACTTGCTGCCCACTTTTGTTACTGTTAACAAAAGTGGGCAGCTATGACTTACTATATATAAGTGTCAATTATTGGAGGCGCTCGAGCTCTATGGGTCCATACAATTCTGCACCTATGTAAGGTAAGTATCCATGTTAGTATCTTCCTACCATGTTATGAGTTAAAAATACTATCAAAGTAAAAAATCCAAAGGAGGGAAAAAAAAAACATTTTCGATGAGAGAGTGCATTTTAGACACATCTGAACTTTTCTTCATTTCATACTTTACATTGCATAATCTGATTTTAATGAACCAGAGCCTGGCGAGGGCTGCTTATACAGGGCCGGCCCAAGGGGGGTGCGAATGTAGGCGATTGCCTAAGGCCCCGCGCTTATAGAGGCCCCGCTCCTGGGCCTTTTCATTGCTATCTCATAAGACATGACAGAGAAGAATCCCCGCTCTTGCGCTTCGCCTGGGGCCCCGCACGCCCCTCGGGCCGGCTCTGGCTTATAGTAACATTGCGTGTTACGTGGCGTCACAATGAATACTAAATCATGATTGAAATCAAAAGAAGAATTTTTTTTTTAAGTAAAGGTTTTTTTAAACGTTTCTAAATGGCGTGAATACTTTTTTATGTTAGTATAAATTAGTTTTCTGCATTTAGTGGTAAATTAGTGGGTGGGCTCGAGCCCCACGGGCCCATATAACTCTACGCCTATGTCCTCGCAGTGAGGACACCAAACTCTTGACGTTTTGACTGTTGCCAGTCACGAAGAATAGATTCAATTTCTATCAAAATAGTGGCGGGTGACAGAGCTCCACCGAGAATCCTTTACTTTTTAGCCCTATTTCCCGTAAAAAAAGGGTCACGATTATTTTTAGCGACACTGACATCTGCTGTGAAATGGAAGAAGACGAGAACAGTTGGATAGATTACCCCATGCTGAAAAAAGGGCAGCCGTTGCCATCGTTCAACTTCACGACCAGCAAGAGGGCGGACGATCGAAACCCGATCGTCCGTCTGGCTGTGCCCGAGCACAGCCAGCTGCATCAAAAATGGGTCTCTAGATCTGTGGCAAGCGATGAACGTTTCGATCGTCCGCCCTCTTGCTGGTAACGAAGTCGAACGATGGCGACGGCTGCCCTTTTTTCAGCATTGGGAAAGGGTTGCGCCTCAAAGGGTTAAAAGTTTGAAACTGTCTCTTTACGAGCTGTACTACATACTGCAATAAACGATCCATCTGTATCTGTTTCAAAACAGTTAGAAAACAATCTTAAAAATCGGAAATTTTCGCAAAATATTCAAAAAATCTTGCAGCTCAGATCCATGTTTAAGAATTTTTTTGTGAAAATGTCACAAACTCCACAGCATTTTCGCTGATTGCAGTGTGTCAAGTAGATTATGAAGAACCCTCTGGAATTTTTGGGAGACCCTGGTACTATTAGTGTATTTCAAATTGTGTACCAAGACTAAAATCCGAGTTCTTATTTTTCGACATACACCCTTAACCTTTTGCAGGAATGTGTTCCCAAGCTGGGGACATCCAATTAAAAATGTATTGAAAAACTCGGTTGTACGAGCCTCGTCAGGGGGAGACCCCCCTGAACCCCCCTCATTTTTTAGCTTCATGATTGCCCTATTAAAACGATATTCATTGACTGTCGTTTCATCTCTCCTCTTTCGTGTATTTCGCCTGGTAATCCTACGTTGAAATTTTTATGTTTGTAACCTATTTATAGAAAAATACATGGGAGGCCTAAACTACAGCTTACGAAAGAGTGTAACGACAGATGAAAGCTGTTGTGAACTCATATTATTTAAATATATGTAAAAAATACATGGGATGCCTATTCTGCAGCTTACGAAATAGTGTTACAGAAGATTAAAGCTGTTGTGAACTAATAGTATTTAAATTTTATGTCGCTTTTATGGGACACATTTTTGGGGAAATTTTATCAGTCTTAACTTCAAAAAATGAGCAGATGACAGTTAAAAGAGGACTTGATTTTTTTTTACATAGAAGTTGCATTTATTTCTATCAGGAGTGAGAAACTGGACAGAAAATCATATAAAATAGCGATTGTCATGCATTTTTACAGATCTATCTGGATACACACCCCACATCTTCAAACTTCATTCATATCTTAACTTAAAAATAAAGCTTCCCTTTCTTCTTACTATCTCACTTGTCATTTAACCCTTTGAGGCGCAACCCTTTCCCAATGCTGAAAAAAAGGGCAGCCGTTGCCATCGCTCGTCTTAACGACCAGCAATGTGCGGCACATGCCAGCTGTCGTCCAAAAAAGGGTCTCTCGATCTGTGGGACGCGATGAACGTTCCGACCGTCCGCCCTCTTGCGGGTCGTTAAGACGAGCGAAAGCAACGGCTGCCCTTTTTCAGCATGGGGCCATCTATCTAGCTGTTCTCTCATTCTTTCCTTTTTCAGCAGATGTCAATGCTGTTTAAAAATAATCTTTTTGACGGGAAATGAACGTGCTCAAAAGTAAAGGATTCTCGTGGAGCTCTGTCTCCCGCCACTATTTTGATAGAAATCCAATCTATTCTTCGTGACTGGCAACCGTCAAAACGTCAGAGTTGGGTGTTTCCAAAGCGGGATCACTGCATGTAAATGACTAATATCCTTTGTATATAGTGTATTGTATATTATATAGTGTATTTGTATAGAATTGTATATAGCATTTTCCCCCCCATGTAAATGACTAATATCCTTTCACTAACGCATTAGAAGTCAAAATACGAGAAAAAAAAAAAAAAATTAATTTAAAATATATGCCTGGAAAATCATGCAACTTTTGAACAGCTTTTTAAAATAATTAATGGAGCTGAGAGTCACGAGTGATTGTTCAAAAGATATACTCTACAATAATCTCGAAACAATTTCTATCCTATCCCGCGGAGGGGGCTTTATGGGCTAAATTCCCCCTCCTCCCTAAAGATTAAGAAATGAAAGTGAAAAATTCTCTTAAGGCCTTATTACACGAAGGAATTTTCGTGCGATTGGGTTGCAGAAACCTCCTTCCTGGAAATTTCGTCGGTTGCCTAGGGAACAGTCCACTCTAGAGATGAGACGGGCTCAGCCCGAGCCCGAAAGCTTAGACCCGAACGGGCTTAGATCCGAAAAACCGGCTTAGATCCGAAACGGACCGGAAGACGAACGGACCCTTAGAACGGGCTTAGATCCGAAAGCTTAGACCCGAAAAACCCGACGGGCTTAGCCCGAGCCCGGGCCCGACTCGGGCTCGGGCTCTGTAATTCACGATTACGTTCGGGCTCGGGCGGCTCGGGCCAGTGGCGGATCCAGAAATTTTTTTTGGGAGGGGCTAAATTTTTTAAAAAGCGTATTTCACTCAATTAAAATGTACTATAAATGAAAATTTTAGTCTAAACCAATGTATTAGGCTTTTGGGAGGGGCTAAGTAATAAAATAGGATCATTTTAGCTATTTAAAGTGTATAATAAAGCAGAATGTTACCCTTGAGCAATCTCTTTTGGGGGGGGCTGAAGCCCCCTAGCCCCTCCCCCTGGATCCGCTACTGGCTCGGGCTCGTGAAAAATTTCTCCTTTGTTGAACATACTCCTTGAAACAAATTTTAAAAAGTGATTTATGGGATAAATAGACGTACTTATTTCAAAAAATAGCGGCACGGGGGACTAGAAGGTGTGTGAAGCTCCAAAATGTATTGTATCCTATTAATGAAGTAGTTCATTTTATTTGTCTTTAGCTGACATTTCGGGCTCGGGCGGGCTCGGGCTTCAAAAAATGAGCCCGAACTCATCTCTAGTCCACTCCAACTTTTTCGTTCAGAGGCGAAAATAAAACAAATGTCCGCGAAATGGAATATCGACATGGAAATTATTGATTTGATTGACGAAAATAAAAATAAATAACAATCCGATCCGAAGATAGACACGAGGTATAAACAACCAACGGCATGCCATTTATAATGACATGCTCTATCTCGCCCATTCGGCGAAACTCAAGCGATTGTGAACACAGCAGAGTTTGTTGACTATGGCAACCCTGCGTGCTCATCTGGGCTCACTGACTTGCGGGAATGAATTGCAGCAACTAGTTGCTGTAACCAAAATGGCTCTAAATTTTGTCCGTATAAGGCCTTTAAGAACATGAAATTGTCACTTAATGAATTAAAATATTTTATTTTAAAAAATTATCTTTGTAACGATTATTATAGTGTCTCCAGCAGTGGCGTAGCCAAGTGGTGGGGGATAGGGGGGGGGTTCACAATCCCCCATCAGGAATATTTTCCCATACAAAATGCATATTCTTCACTCCCTTATCACATGCACGTATACATACATATATGTGAATTGCAGTAGCCCATGAAAAATTTCTGGCTACGCCACTGGTCACCAGGCATTTTGTAAATATATCTACGTACCCTATACCAGAGAAAAAAAATATCTGGAACAGCCCTGTTTAGGGATGGACGCGAGACCACTCGAGACGAGAAATGGCTCAAGTCTCGTCTCGTCTCGTCCTTTCATATCGAAGTCTCGTCTCGTGGTCTCGTCTCACACCCCGTGGTCTCGTCTCGTGGTGTCGTCTCACACCCCGTGGTCTCGTCTCGTACCTGGAGGTCTCGTCTCGCGGTCTCGTCTCGTCAAAGTGCGAGACCGCGAGAAGTCTCGTCTCGTCTCGTGGTCTCGCGTCCATCCCTAGCCCTGTTCTACAAATATATATAATGAAACTTGGATAATTCGAACTCGTTTAATTCGAAATTCTGGATAGTTAAAATCTGTGCTCGGTCCATAGAAATCTTTTTTATTTATCTCTTCCAGAGAATCTATGCTATTCTAATTTTCGACTACATCGAATTTTATTTCTGGCCCCTTTCCACTTCGAATGATCCAAGTCTGACTTATAAACACGAAAATCCTTCACCGATACTCATTTTACAAATCTCGACACCATCGCTAACGATGTTTAGATATTTTAAAACAGTGTATATGCAATTTTCCAGGCTGCATCCCCCCCCCCATACATCCGGGCTTTTCTGGCGATAACGACGAGCCCGGCCATACCAGCGCTCGTCTTATCGCTCAAGTCTTTAATCAGATTCTAGGCAATTTATAAGACCGCTAAAAGACATACACATATGCGCCGCTTTAAACAAAGTGATAGGGTGGAAAGCAGTCAAAAAAAAGTGTTTATTTTTGGTCAGTCTACCGGAAAAGTGTTTTAATTAAAACCTATTGATTTTTTTTTTTCGCTTTTTTATGGTGCGATCGGGTGTTATTTTTAGCCGTTGAATCAGATATCGCTAGGCTGCGTTTTAAAATTGGACGGAAACTGCGAATATGTGAGTCAGTTTATTTTTTGGTAGTTACTGGTCAGACTTGTTAACGTCGTATGAAGGACCTTGATTACCCCCATGAAAAAAAAAGTAAGAAGAACATGACTCATACTAGGAGTGTTTCATGGACTATTTTTAAAACAAGAAAGACAAATCTTTTCAAGCGGATCGATTACAAAGCTCTTTTCTACCAGACTTGTAGGACCCCCAAATACGTAGTTCAATAAGAAAATCGCTTTATCTCTAACCAGGGACCGATTATGGGATACCTGGGCTTAGGAAAGCAGTCTGAATGGGGCCCCCCTACATTTTGTGACTGTGTCTGGCAACTACTTGATGTATTTTTCTTGTATTCCATATAAATCTTCGTCACGATTCAATGTATCCAACATGAAATCAAGGGCGGCTCCAGTGAGGGGGCCATAGGGGCCATGGCCCCCTCCGAAATTTTGTTTTACAACTTTAGATTCGCATACTTCACGATTTCACACGTTCAATTTGCATTTTGAACAATTTATAGACCTAAGTAAAAATTCGATGGCCCCCTCCGAGAATTCAGTCTGGAGCCGCCCTTCGCATGAAATAGTCTAATTTTTAGATAACAAGAATGTTTATGAGCATTATAAACACTATGAAACATCAACATCGTGAAGTACGCTTTATTAAAAAGGAAGACTTAGAAAATACAACTATAAAAACCTGACTTTT
>JAWZYV010019907.1:0-35526 GCA_038373885.1 Cheiracanthium punctorium | reverse complement strand
ACCCGTTCTTCGCACGGGAATGGAATGGACTTTTTGATATTACGATTTGTGGTGATTACTATTCATTGTAATAAACAGATATAGCAAAATGGATATCGCGTTATATTGTGTCCAATAATCATGCATACCGAATTTCAAGGCAATCGTTTGTACGGTGCAGAAGGCCATGCGGCGTAGCGCAATCTAGTGGCGAGTTTTAGCAAAACGGATACGGCGAAAATATTTCTTCGCATTCAGATATCGATGTATACGAATTTTCATGACGATCGGCTGGACAGCCCTGAAGTTCATGTGTTGACGCGACATCTAGTGGCAAGTTATAGGAAAATGGATGCGCCAAACTCTTCCCCGTGTTCAAATATCTATGTATACCTATTTTCATAGCGATCATTTGCACAGTCAAGAAGTGATACACTGCAGCGCCATCTAGTGGTTAATTAAAGTAATGATTTGCTACAGCGCCGTCAAGTGGCGAGTTATAGCAAAATGGATAACGCCAAAATATTCTCATTGTTCAAATAGCTATGTATACTGATTTTCATAGCGACCGTTTGAATGGTCAAGAATTTGGCCTGCTGCAGCGTCATCTAGTGGCGAGTTAAAATAATAATGCATTGCAGTGTCATCTAGTGGTGAGTAACATCAAAAGGAACGCAGTTAGAATATATTCTTCGTGCTGAAATGTGTAAGTATAAAAAATTTTATGCCGATCGGTCGAACGGTATAGAAGTTGATGCTTTGCAGCGCCATTTAGCGGCAAGTTACAGCAAAATGGATAGTGAAAAATATTCTCCGTGTTCTAATATTCGCGTGTACCAAATTTCATCGAAATCGGTTGGACGATATTCGCATAGCAAACGGCTAAACGGAATAGAATTCGACGTTCTGCTGCGCCACCTTGTGGCAAGTTAGAGGAAAACGGATAGCATAAAAAGCTTCTCCATGATAAAAGACTTAGGTGAACCAAATTTCATGGTGCAACGGTGCTCAACGGTGCTGGAGTTTTTCAACCTCATACACATCATACCAACATTCATTTTTATCTATAACCAGTGTCATTATATATCCCAGTCTCAAATAAAATCCAGTTTCAAATCTAAGCCTCGCCAAAGTGCCAACATACGCCATTTTGCAAGCGTTTTTTCAGGAAATCATTCGAAGCATTGACTTAGCAGCAATAATATATGGGAAATGGTTCGACCGCGAAAAAGTAAAGCAAGCCTTTATTTGAAAAGTTGAATCCCTTAATACAGCCGAATTTTTTAAAATTATCAACTATAACGTGTTTTATTCATCGTTACTCCGATGTACTAAATGAGAAGATTTCAATTTTCTGAAATTTGGCGGAATTCCCCCAACTTAAATCAATGTACTCATTTGGCGAGAATTCTGGAGATAGATCGCTTGAAATCCCTTAATAACTGCATTATTTCTTCACGGATCATTAAAATTTAACGCTGTATTCTAATAAAACCTTTGCACTTGTTTTCAAAAATCTATTTCCTTAAGCTCTCAATAAATTGCGCCAAGCCGAAATCTGTGCAAACCGCTAGAACTCACTTTCTCAAAATCGGCATTTGAGCCATTTTATTTTTTCGCCAAACTAAAAAAATTTACCTATTAGCCTCGGAAATCTTCAATTCTTATTGTTTTGCGTGTAAAGCATTACATTCCTGCTCTGATTTCCCATGCACACGATATTATAATTTAAAAAAAATAACCTTACGAATATAAACTAACAAAAAAAAAATCATTATTATTCTTTTATTTTTACTTTGAGAATTTAAAACATTTTATTCGGCAAAATCGCCACACATGGCAACCACGATCCTTATTTCACACTTTTTTCACTACAGGGGTTACAATTACGGAAAGCTTTTTGCGTGAAGAGCATAAAAAATCTCTTAAATTCCGGGAACGGGTGGACTTTCAAAGTTTTAAAGTGGACTACGATTTATTCTATATTATTTTACATATCTGTGCTAAATTTCGTTTTCAGCTGCTGGTGAATCGGAGAGAACTATAATCCCAAGAACTCCAAATATATTGCATCTTCAAAGAGAAGGTAACTATATAGAAATTGTAGTAATATATCTTAAGAGTATTATAGAGTCAAATAATTTTGTTAATTTTTAGATTCCACATAACTGGAATCATTTTGAATTACACTTGTAAGAATGGAAACACAGCTGGTATATAAATAAATAATGAAAGTGCTACTTAGAACTGTTTATGTGTAAATACTGCATAACTAATGTTTTTGTATATATTTTAGCTGTTGCTGAATCAGAAACTGTATTAAGCAGTTATCTCATGACAGACAGTAATGGAAGTCAGCATCTCCAGAAAGATAATAATGGGAGTCAGTATCTCCAGAAAGATAGTAATGGGAGTCAGTATCTCCAGAAGATAGTAATGGGAGTCGGCATCTCCAGAAAGATGGTAAATAATTAGAAATTGGATAATATAAATATGGATTTAAATGCCTTTTCATTCAATTGTAGTGAAAACTTGTTGCTTGTGTGTCATTTCTGTGAGTAAAATGCTCTAAAATTACTTTATTTCTGTGTCCATGCAGATTTTAATGAAGCATTGGGTGTGGGTTCAGTGGTAATACAGGAATCCGGCAATAAAGTGAGAGGTAAGTTTTGAAACAAAATTAATTTTCAATAATGTAAAATATTTTGTTCTGAGTACATGTTTCACTTTCTAACTTCAAAATTATAATTTGAATATTTTTTTAATATTAAGCACTGTTTATAAATCACCCATTTTCTCCCCACCCCCTCTTCCTTTTCCCCCCTTTCAAGTGAAACTAACTTCAGCAATTAAAGGGTATAAATGCAAAAATGTCATTTTCCATATTTAAAATCTGTCTTCAACAGAATTACAGGTGGTTTAGGACTATGTGTTAGTAGTTATGGCAAAAAATTATGCCAATATATCATGTATGTTAATAAGTATTTTGCATTATTCAAAGAAGCAACTTTCTAAATTGAGATTGTGAATTTTGCATCTGCATCCTTCAATTGTCAATTTTAATTTAATACAGTTATGGCTGCTTACTGTAACATGTATAATTTTTTAAATAGATACTGCTTTAGAAATGATTTTGAGAAACCAGCATCTTATGAAATTGGAGATTAAACAGCTGAGGCTGGCGCTGGAGAAAGTTATGGAGAAGCTTTCTTATTATAATAAAGGTAATTTTTAAAAACTTGTTTGAATCTTTGCATAACTTAGTGTTTTGGTAGTAGCCTAATAAACTTCTAAAATTGGAGTACATTAGTTTCGTGTTGTACTTAAAATGAAAAATCGAACTGGTGTTATGATACATCCAAAAATAAGATTGTTTTGAAAAATATTCACTTATCACTTTGACCAATTGACATAGTTATTTATGCATTAACTAGAGTACCTAAACTTACTACATCATACCATAACATGTATTCAAATGCAATACATGTATCAAACATTTATTTGCTGTGTGTTAATTCATTAATTTTTTTACAGCATCTGTGCCAAGCAATGACAAAGTGCCAAATTTTGGATCATTCCCACTTGATACAGAGGAGGGCGTTCAAAATTTAGAAGAAGTTCTGAAGGATGAAGATGTGCAAAAATGCATGGTATATAATTTTCATTTCTTTTGCTACTGCATTATTGTCTAGTGTTTAAATTAAATATAAGAAAATATGTAAAATCTTTAGTGATGTACTGAGACACCTGTACTCTACCATTTGTGGCTTGGTGTGATAAATCATTCTGGTAACAATGGACTTTCGATTCAGCTTTAGTATTTCTATTGTATTAAACTCAAAAGCACTGTTAAAGGTAATTTCATTAAGTACTTAGCAACTTTGTTTTATGTCAAAGTGAAAATTTAACAAATTCCATTCCTTCTCTATCAAGTTGATTAAAGCTATGAATTGAAAATATTAAACTAGTTTATATATTTTGAATGGGTAGATAGAATGTCATTGACATTTGATAAAATTCTAGTTTCAAATAAAATGTTGAGAGATTCCTACTCAGTTATTTAAGTAGGTAGTAATAGAAATATATCAATAGTTTATAAGTAACAAGTGTAACATTTCTTTCTAATCTTTAGTTTTTAATACTTCCTTGTTTTGGTACAGGTGTTGAAACTGAAAAATTTTGGTGGCAACCTGTTTACTGACCACACTAGGCGCATTATGAAACACCTCATGACTGATGAGTTGGCCGAATGTTATAGTTGGCTTGGCCACAAGGAAAAAAAGAGGTTCTCTTCACTAAGATTATGTAATACAATTGTTGGTAAGTTGTACATTGGATTAAGTTATTGATTAATTTGATATGCTTATTTCTAGCAAAAATGTGAATCTAGAAAATTTTTCGTTGGTTCTGCTATTTAGCTGGAAGTTAGCAATCACTGTGAAACCAACAGGTAGTGACATTTATGTGAAACTGGAAAGCACACAAACTTTTACAATTTTCACTGTTAAAATAAATCACATTTCCTCTTCATTCGTAAAATCAATTAAAATATGAGATGTGTACTTTTAAAATCAAATGCATTGTTAACTTTAGTTATTTCTGTCTGTATTGTTAAAAACTATAGTACAGAAGAGGGCATTAATGCCACACAGGTTCAATGTAAGCTTTCTAATTTGTAATGTATTGTACTAAAATTGAATATGTATATTAAACACTCAGACTCACTGTTCAGACCTTTAAAGGTTTGCTGAATATAACTCAATCCTCAAAATGCTTCATCAGGATAATTAGAAAAGTCGTACATTTAGTCTTTGATTTTAGCATGAGTTAGGGTTTTTTTTATGGGAAATGATCAGTCCAAAAACATTGCATTATATTAGGACTAATAAGGTAATTTTCATCATAGTATTTTGCATTCAAGTTATCCCTAAAGAAATAAAAACTTTTTTTTTTTCCCAGTTGTAATCTTTTGCTTTGATAAAACATTCATACAGGCTTCTTCATCAAATCACAATTAATGTATTAGCTTTTTAACAAGCACTTGAATCGATCAATTTTAAGTGGAGATCTGGCTGTAAGCATGATGAAAATTAACAGAACATTGCCATATTGCAATTTTTACAACCTGGAGTGTCTGTGTAATAAATGTTTATTTATATTTACAACACTTTAAACCTTTTCTTTTAGATGCTGTTTGTCAAGAATACAGAGGCCAAACGCGGTCAACGGTCGAGGATGTTATAAAAACATGGCTTCGCCATGCGAAAGAAAGGCGTTTATATGTCAAAAAAAGTGACAGAATAAAATAAAATTTTGATTAAAAAAAACTGGTTTATTTCTTTTATGCTGATTATTTTCAGTAGCTTTTATTTATTTTTTTTCATAGGCTTTACCAGTTTACTTAAGACAAAGGTATTTATAGTTTTTCCTTTTCTTTCCCTAAAGGTGTGTTCAGACTAGCGTTTTTATCATTCTTCTTGTAGCTAATGTCGCAAAAATCGTAAGCACAAAGAAACGGAGTGTTCACACTCTGGACTAAGTTTTGTAATGACGTATTCACATTGGCTGGTGAAACGAAAAAGGGTTGAGTACGGTGCATGCGGGAAGAATGATTGATGATCCTTTCCCCACCTTGAAAACTTATTAACAAAAGAAGAGGGGGAATCATAGAGACGTTAGGCACGGATTTGGAAAGAACTTAAATCCCAGAAAACTGGTTCTGTCGTCGCTAACTGACGTCATAACTAAGACCAATAGCTACAATAAGAACTCTAACGACAATAAGAACGTAGTCTGAACGCACCTTAAATCAATGAGCAGCTGCATTGTGCATTATTCAAGAAAAACACTTCAACTATTCAACATTTTGCCTTAAAAATGGAAAGGAGTAATAAATTTATAATACAGAAAATTAAACATAAAATGAACGCTACTGATAATGTGCTTACCAGCGCATTAGCATTTTTAATAATTTGTTTACGAATTTTGAAATTGAGCTTTTAATAAGCCCAAAAGAATTTGATGTTTACACCCTCTCAAAAGAGTATTAGAGTAAGAGATAAACTTCATACATTCAATTCTTATATTAAAACTGATTTACCATAGAATATTAATTAGGTTATGTATAATTATAACATTCCTTCGTTCAAGAATCTTTTACTACATGAAAGTTAAGGAAGTAGTGAATTTGAAGGTTCAGACATGAAAGTTTTCAGTCTTTTTTAACATCATTCAGGCTTTTTTCGATATCTATGTAAAAATGCAGTGAAAAATTAACTAGATTTTTTTTTTTCTGTTTATGGAAATAATCAAATAATAAATTGATTATTCCGTTGAATAATAAATCTAAATGTTTTAACACCTTATATGCATTAGATACTGCTGTCCATTATTTGTGGGCATTGCTAGCTACATATGTATATAGTTAAGTACTAACACACCTTTGTTTGAGGTTCAGTACAAATTCTTTGTTTGACAAGGAAATACATTACATGGACAATAAATAACAAGATGATAAATAACAGTAATGGTAGGTAATGTATGAATTGTGTAGTGATTCATACCTGAAGGTTATTAATTTACAACTAAATATTTATGTACTAAATAAAGGAATAATACATGATTTTTGAGACCAACAAGTTTGCTCTTGATTATTCAGTAACCTGTAGAATATAAAGGTAAAGTATAATTCTGAACTAAGGTAATTCTGAGTCACTAAATACCAGAACTACAATCTGCCAATATATCCCAGTGGATAATTGTAGGACTTAATAGAGCATTGTCAAAAATAACCATTGGATGTTAACTTTTATACTGTGGAAATTAATCAATTTACATTATTTATAAGATATTTAATTATGCTGCTAATGTGGCAGTATTTTATTTACCACATTAATAGCATAATTAAATGTCCTAAATGTAATAAATTGATTATATAAATTTCTAATGGGATATCTACAATGTGAAGGCTTTAAAGATCCAATAGTTATTTTTGAGTGTTCAATGAAGGTCCTAAAATTATCCAGTGAAGGCTTGTAAACATCCAGTGATTAAACTGGCAATGTTCTATAAAGGTACTGCTATAGTCCTATCGGACATTTGCAAGCCGTCTATCGTATCAAACTGGACCTGTAAACATCCAGTGATTAAACTGGCAATGTTCTATAAAGGTACTGCTATAGTCCTATCGGACATTTGCAAGCCGTCTATCGTATCAAACTGGACCTGTAAACATCCAGTGATTAAACTGGCAATGTTCTATAAAGGTCCTGCGATAGTCCTGTCGGACATTTGCAAACCGTCTATCGTATCAAACTGGGCCTGTAAACATCCAGTGATTAAACTGGCAATGTTCTATAAAGGTCCTGCGATAGTCCTATCGGACATTTGCAGGCCGTCTATCGTATCAAATTGACCTGTAAACATCTGGTGTAAGGTCCTGTCAGCGTCCCATCGGACATCCTGTAGACATAAATAAGTGTGACATTGTGATACCCACTGGACATCCTACGTCCAGCTACGTAGCTGACGGCATCATCCAGTGGATGCATGAATATCCTGAATGAGGAAATCAGCGGATTTCCGTTGTTTGTCTTTGTGTTATCTGGGTTAAATTAACTGATCTCTAGAATCAACGCAAATAAACTGATAATGCATTTACTGAAAATTTGGATAGGGGGGGGGGGTCAAACCCACATGATCCTCCCCCCTGGTATCGGCCTTGCACGTTTCTGTAAAATCTCGAAAGCTACTTTTAAGAGTTCTTCAGGTTAACGCTTAAAATATTTCATATGAATGAAATTCTTTGAAAAAAGTTCAGCGAAGAAAGTTCTACGCATTTTTTTTTTTTCCCGCAGAAAAAATATCAGAAACAAAAGTTTTTTGTGCAAGAATATTGCTGTAAATTCACTGAAAATTTATTTTATAAATTAAGCATGGCTAAATTTGCACTCTTTTACACAAATTGCAGTTATTTTTATAAAATTAAGAGATATGTGTAAATTTAATTACAGTTTAATCTCCATATCTCGAAAATCGAAATTCTTGATTTCTCAATAAATGTGTTTTCCCTTAGAAATTGAATCCCACCCCACCAGTGGCATAGCACTAGCGCTTTGAACTGGGAGACGGTAGGTGCCTGGTTCGACACTAGGTCGCGTCCGCCGACCTAACCGTTCGGAGTTTTCCGTGGTTTTTTTTCCGAAACTTTGCATAAATACGGGTTAGGACCTCTTAGAAAGTCCCCCACGGAGGGCAAACCCACCCCCGGCCTAGATCCCTAGCGTAGATAATTGGCCATAATCTACATTTCCATTTACAAACTGATTCCCTTTAATTTCAACTCGTTATCTCAAAAAGTCTAGCGTTTCTGGCCAACATGTTTTACTGTAAAAATGTTAATCGAATTGTTAATTTATGTAATATTAATATTTTAAATCACAATAAAGTTAGAAATATGCAACTGAAATGTTTATAGGTAGAACCACTTTATAACAAAAATTTTCTTTTGAGAAAAATGATTTTGAATTCGCGCAGTAAAGTGGCATACCGAAACTTTATCGCTTGTTTCTACAGCTTTAAAATGATTCTACTTCAATAATAATTCATGTGGTGATAGTACTTATTGAAAGCTAAAAGATGGCACCGTATCTCAATTTCGAAAAGAATTGTTGTGAAGTGTACCCCTGGGAGCTTCAGTTAATAATAATAATAAATTATAAAAATCTCCGAAAGAGAACGTAAATATATGCGCTATTAAATTTTTTTATAAAGTCAAGCACTCATGAAGAAAATTAACCACTTTCTTTTAAAATCTAAAATAAAAAATATCGTCAGAAAAATATAATCGGACAGCTTATAATTTGCCAAGGCACACAAAAAAATAATTATTTTTAGCGAAACTAACCTTGATAAAGATTTACTTTTTTGTAATACTCCAAGATAGTTTTGAACGAGGTTTCCACAAACGTGATGAATAATTTTATAAAGCAAGCTCATTTACTAATAATTCATAGTGAAAGTGTCACTTTTAAAATTTCAACATCAACGAAAAAGAGTTTAATTAATAAGGCGAATAACAAACATAATATTAATCTGTTTAAAAGTTTTAGAGTTGAATTCTGTAACTCAAAAATCAGTTTAGAACACATACTATTAGTTTATTTTAATAGTTTATATTAATGCAGGTGCCATCCATGGATTCAATAGCGATTTGTTTAAAGATTCAAAATAAGGGAAGTTGCGGTGGCTTACGATACGCCACTGTATATAACATACAAATCTACACGCAAATATAAAACTTTTATTGTATTTATTTTATTTACTTATTTTACAGGATAAAAGGGAAAATTTCGGAAGACGATATAGACGCTGTATACCATAATTTTTATTTACTTTGCAGTAAAATAACTGAATTAAAATACACAAAAGTTAGTTATTTTCCTTTATCTTATATTCCGTTTTTAGATCTATCCACAGCCATCTGCATACTGGACTGGAGAGGGCTTTGGTCTATCAGAGGAGCTGGTTATTATTATTTAATTTTTTAAAATTAACTTTTCTTTTTTAACCCCAAGCAAAATGTAATAAATTCTAATTCCCTTGCAGCTGTTAATCTTCTTGGTGTGCATAGCTATGAACTCTTAGCTAAAGAGGTCCGGTTAATTCAGTTACATTTCTCTATATAGTGCAAATTCTCAGTCGCTTATATGTATAAAGTATGTTATCGAATAAACAAACTATGTATTTGACTAATTCTTAAATTACAAAAAAAAAAATCTTACTGCTAAATTTTTTATAAAATTAAAGATTAAATCGTGCATATTGTGTTCGATTGAATCTATTTATAAATAAAAAGTATATTTAGAATTTATTCAAATTTGCCATCTAAGAAACAGAAAAGTACTATTTTTTTTTATTCGGAAGAAGTTAAACGTTAAATTATCTAATTAACCACTTAGTTATAAACATATCTTTTTACTTTCTCAACAGTTATAAGAGTTCAAGTAAGGATTACTGTGATAAAATAATTTTAAAGACATAGAATACTTTGCATAACACACTAACTTATAAATAAATAAAATACGACCAGTTTAAAATCTTTCTAATTAAAATGAAAATTTTTAGTTAAAGCGTTTAAATATTGATAGATTTATACATATTTTGAATGCCAGAGATGATTAACTGTAAAATAATTTTATAAATATTTTGTCATGTCATTTTATTACACAATTAAATATACATTTTAAAAAGTTTCCGTAGTAAACAAAATCCGAAATTTCTTATCACCCGAGTCGAGTCGTAAATCTCTTTTAAAAATATCAATTACGACTTATAAATTTTGTAGCTCTATGATTAAAAGTAATACAATGGGAAATTTTATTTTACATTTATGACACAAAAGCTTTTCACTCGTGAATTAAAATACTGTTAATTTACATACAATTACATTAAATCTGTGTTTAATTTAAATTTGCATTAATTAGGGATGGACGCGAGACAACTTTTTGCGAGACGAGACAGAGATTTACAGCTTTTTTGCGAGACGAGACAAACATTTTTAACATTATGATATAGGGATTTTTGCGAGACGAGACAAGCTTTTCGGCTGTTTTGCGAGACGCGAGACACCAATTTTTCGTCTCGCGTCCATCCCTAGCATTAATGCAGTTTGAAAGTTTATAAAGACATACCTTTCGTCCTCACTCCAATTACTAAATCGTATTTGATAAATATACCAAAAAAATCGAAATTGCAACGAAAGAATATATTTTTAAAATGTATATCCTGTCCTGTAATTTAGCGGGAATGACATATAATTGGGTGAACAACATGTTACTTATCAATGGTTTAAAAGCAAGAGCACATTTAAAAGTACTCATAGTGTTTAAAAGACCAATCAGGAGAAAATTTAGATTAATTCATAGAGTACTCAGACAGTTAATATAATTTAAAATACAATAATGTTGTACAACATTTCATAGAATCAGAATGTGAGGTCAAAAAGTCCGACTTCTCCTCCAGCTTCAACTCAAAAAGTTATGACTCTGGGTCCGCAGCTATGATTAAAAGTGCACTCCAAACCATTACGAGCATCCATGTCTAAGGACATTTAATGATATATATGTATCATTAAAATGCTGTTAATAAATAAACTTTAAAGTAGTATTTTAAAATTTCTGAGACAGAACAAGTGACTCAGTTTTTGAAATATGTGCTTTTTTTTTTAAATTATTTTTATTTTTAAATAACGCAAAATGTGGTCATTCAAAATTTGTGCTCAAACTAGTTTCAATTCTTTTTTATAAGGGGGGGGGGGTGAGGGACAAGTGTGGTTTTAGGGCGAGGGCACAGGGGGCGCGAATTCCCCCGAGAGGAAAATATTTACACTAGTAAAAATACGCTTCAAATAAAATTGCATGTTCATGCAATTCTGAATTGGTATTCAAAATTGCATGTTCATGCAATTCTGAATTGGTATTCAAGCTTTGCACCCTTCCAGAAAAATATTTCTGAATCCGCCCTTGGGCATCGTATATTTGTACAAATACATAACAAAAAGCAAGTGCTTAGAAGATATAATTCAGATATGCTTTAGAGAGATAATGCTTTAGATAAATAAACTGACCATATTTTTAATAATAACATATTAATTAAAGGTTTTAAACACATTTAAAATATATATATGAATGTAATTTACATATAACTAACTTGAAGTTTGTGGATCTGATGAACTTGAAGAGTTTTCTTTCTCTAATTCCGTAGATAAACATACATTCGAAGAGCAAGAAGAAATATCCCAAGGATTCTTTCTCTTAATTCCATTTGGTAATTGAACAGGCCCCAGTCGATTTTGTTTATGAAGATCTGAATGCTTAGTTATCAATGTTTTTTTTTTGTTGTTTTTTTACATAATCATTATCAAAAATATCACGACATAAAGCACACTGTACTTTATATCTTGTGCTTTTGGCACCACCGATACTTTTTTTAGGAAACATAAAGCCAAAAGTGAAATTAAACTTTTATACACTTCACAATGATATGCTATGCTGCCGTAACAAGAAAAAAAAATGCCCACTATTCTAAACTCTGTCTAACTCACTGGCACAATGCACAATAACAAGTGCTGGAAAAGTGATGTGCTATGGGTTTGCGAAGAAAAAATAAGAATACACGGGATATTTCGACGAACCATTTCTTTCTCATCATTCTGTTATTGAGGACCAATAAAGGCCTTTGCAAATACCCAGAGACTGTCGCGGCTACAATGTATTTGAACGGGGAAATTTGACCGGGTTTGGACGCTGCGACCCTCTACCGAACAATAGATGGGGTGAAAACCACAAGTGTGAAAACCGCAATATTATCCACGGTCCCCAATTACCTATTGTCCGGAGTATCTCCTGCTTTCTTCTTGATTTATTGCTTACAAGTGATAATTGGCCAAGCGGCCAGCGACGGTCTCTGGGTATCTGCAGCGGCCTTTAAAGTACAAAAACAGTATTTCTGGAAAAAAGAACATCCCCCATTTGCTTGTGTAAGCAAAGCCATACTTCCCGTCCCTCGAAATTTTTTATCTACCCGACTGGTCTAATTAACGGTCACTGTCGACCACACACACCCATATTGTACTTTTCTACGGTGTCGGCGACAAAATGCACAATCGTTTAAGCAATTAAAAGAGCCTCGAATAGAAAGTGGTCGCACATGTGGTCTCATAAATTTGTCGTTTGAAGAATAGACAGGCACTTTTGTTCCCTTAAGATTTATGTCTTGCTGCAAATCCAGTTAAATGCCTCCTGAGAGTGGGATCACAGATTTCAAGTATACACTACTCGAATTTGAAGTCTCCCCCGCCGTCGTCAACACATCACAATATTGGAAGATGCAGGAAGTGGCTGTTTCTCGACATGAAAAGGATCGCAGAGATAAGAGATGAATGAAAACGGAAAGTACTTTTAGCCATTATTCGGAAGTTCTGAGGAATAAACCCCCCCCCTTCCCAGAAATGTAAACATATCCGCTTCAATCTCCAATACTCATTCGCCTTTCATGTGTATTTAAAAATTACAAAATTAATTTTTTTTTAAGTCGCAAAATCAAAATTAAACTCAGCTAAAATATAGATTTCTTCTCATGAAAATTCCCCGACGAATTAATCAAATAGCCCCGATGGGGGGTCACAAGTTCCCCGACGGGGAGGGCACGTGCCCCCCCGGACCCCCCATTGGAGACACCCCTGTCTATGGAAATATTAATATTCTTACCGTTAATCAATAGGGTAAAATATTTTTCCAAACGCTCGACTACCTTAAATGGGCCTTGGTAAGGAGGTTCAAGGGCTTTTTTAACTCTATCCTCTTAAAAACATGAGAACAAGTTCTAAGGTCCTTGTGCACAAACAGTCTTTGATGCTTAACACTACTTGCTGGTATTGGTCTTAGTTGCTCCATAAAGTTCTGTAACTGTGACACATAAGTTTCTGGGTCCATTTTCACTTTGGGTGGGTCGAAAAACTCTCCTGGTAATTTGATGTTGGTGCCATACATCATTTGGGCAATTGAATAGTTTGAATCTATTCTAAGGGCTGCTCTCAAACCGAGTAGAATTGTTGGTAAAGATTCAGTCCACCTGATCTTGCTGTGTGCTTTTATAGCGCTCTTCAGTATCCTGTGCGTGCTGTCGTTCGATTTTGACATTGCATTGTGGGTGATAGGCTGTCGTGTGAGAAACCTTAGCACCACAAATAGCAGCAAGACATCCGAATAATTGGGATTCGAATTGTCTTCCCTGGTCAGTTATGATTTGAGCAGGAACTCCAAACCTACAGACCCAATGGTTGTAGAAGGCCTGTGCAACTCTCTCAGCAGTCATGTGGGATAATGGAACTGCTTCAACCCATGAGGAATACCGGTCAATACAAGTCATACAGTATTCCTTTCCATTTGAAGGTGGTAATGGTCCAATTAAATCTACATGGACAACACTAAATCTACCATCTGGAACTTGGTATTCTCCATACTTAGATTTAGTGTGTCTGTTGACTTTACACTTTTGGCATCTGATGCATGTCTTCGCCCATTCTCCAACTTGCTTCTTCATCTCTGGCCAAATAAATTTTTCTGTCATTTGCTTAACAGTGGATTTTATTCCCGGATGAGCGAAACCATGAATTTTTTGAAACATTTGCATTCGGAATTTCTCTGGAATATATGGTCGGATATTTGATGTAGAAATGTCACACCATAGTGTCTTCCCTGATGGCAGTGCTGAGGGTTTGAAGTTTAAGGAGGTATTATTTTGCATCAGTTTTTGCAATTCTTTATCCCGTAGTTGTTCTTCTGCTATGGCATCATAATCGATGGTGCATAAAGTCTCTATTCTGGACAGTGCATCTGCAACGACATTATCCTTATCCTCCTCAGCAATGGGAATCTGGTAGTATGCTTTCACAAGATCAATTTTGAAAAAGATAATTTTATCTTTCAGGATATAGTGAAAGTCCTCTATTCTGGGTATGGGGTACCTATCTGGTATTGTCTGGGCATTGAGTCTGCGGTAATCACCACATGGTCTTAGAGTTTCATCTTTTTTATGAACAAGGTGCAAAGGGCTGGCCCACTGGGATTTGGATGGTCGAATGATGTTATTGTCCAGCATAAACTGGAATTCCTGTTTGGCAAGTTGCAATTTTTCAGGAGCTAGTTGTCTGGCCCTGGAATAGACTGGCTGACCAAAGGTGATGATATGATGTTTTCGTGTTTGGAGAAACTATTGAAACAATTAGGCTTAGTGAGGTCAAGATACATTTTTAACAACTCGAAATATTTGGATAATTTATTGATGGTACTCAGGTCACAATTTTGTTGGATGGCAGTAACTTCCCCGTTAGTTGATAGGTTGGTTACTCCATCAATTAATTTTTTGTTATGTAAATCAATGAGGAGCTGAAATTTATTGAGGAAATCTGCTCCTATTATGCCTTTGGACACTTGAGCAATTACGAATGGCCATTGGAATGATCGCCGTAAGCCTAGATCCAAGGTTAGCACTTTTACACCATATGTGGGAATTTCAGTCCCATTAGCAGCAAACAGTTTATACTGGGAAATGGGAGACTCACCCTTTTTTGCAGGAATTATTGAAACGTCTGCTCCAGAATCCACCAGAAATTTGCAAACCGGTTTTTTTGTCTACAACAAATAGACGGGATTTGCGGCCAATGACTTCAGCAGCAGGACTCGCCGCGGCATCTACTGCTGGGATGGGTTTCCCGAGGCCTTCCAGCTGCAGGGCTGTACACATTTGTCAGGCAGGCACTTCTTGCCGAATCGAAAATGATAAAAACACAGACCATCTTGTGGATCAAACCGTCGCCTCGATCGGCTTCTGCTTCTCCCGCTTATAGCCGCGATAAGGGCTACGACAACGGGAGTCTTGTTTCACGCTCAAGCTCGCCAGCTGCTGCTCTAACGAAGCTATTTTTGACAGCAGCTGCTCAATGCCAGGTTCCTTTTGTACCGCTGCTATGTCCACCGTCCTTGGGGACATCTCAATGATTTTGTCAGCCATGAGTGCTAATTTGTCTAGGGACTCATCGCTGACCAGAACGATGTTCCTCACCGTTTCTGGCATTTTCTCTAGCCAGAGGGTACTTAGACTTTATCTGAGATGTCAGATGCTCCCAGCTACCGCATCTTTCTCAACAATTGACTGGGCATCAAATCACCCAATTCTAATCCGGTGATTAGTTTTTTAGTTTACATTTAGTTAGTTATTACATTTTTTAGTTTCGATTTCATGTTATACTTATTATTTTTATACAAAGCATTAAAGACATCTTACGGAAATTGTGAAATAGTTTTAGAAGGCGATTTTAATATAGATTTGAATTCCGAAGAAGTGTTTTTATGGAACAGAGAAGAGAAATACAGTACACTCACAGATAATATGATACGCTTTCCAAATGGTATTTATAAAGGTGAAGTATAGTTTGACTATATGCCTGCCGAAAATTGTTAAACAGTTTTGGTAGACGATTTTAATATAGATTTAAATTCTGAAGTGTTTGTGGAACAAGAAAGACAAACAAAACACACTCCTGGATTATGATGCCCATTCGAAACAATATTTAAAACGGTGAAGTATAGTTGGAATATACTTGGTGGAGATTGTAAAAAGTTTTAGTAGGCGATTTTAAGATAGATTTTTATTCCAAAGATGGGGTTCATGGGACAAGGAAGAAAAATACGGTACACTCATGAATAATGATACACTTTCCAACTTAATGGAATAAGGAAGAAAAATAAGGACGACGCAGAAATTACGATGAGCTTTTAATGTATAGCACTTTAGTACGTATTAATTTATTTTATTTTATTTTGTACGGATACCTGGCATACCTCTAATGGTAAAGTGGTCAAAAGAGAAATTTTTGATTTCTCATTTTCAGAAAGTGTGGCTAAAACTTAATAGCTGAGAATGTTCTGTTAAGGCATTTTCTTGTATGTGACAAATGCTGTGGGGGAAAAAAAGAGAGAGAGGAATAGAGAGAGAGACAGAGAGAAGAAAATCTGAGACACACTTTCAAATTTTAAATACGCACTAAAGTGCTATATATTAAAAGCGTATCATAATGACTGCGTCGTCCCTATTTTTCTTCCTTATTCCATTAAGTTGGAAAGTGTATCATTATTCATGAGTGTACCGTATTTTTCTTCCTTGTTCCATGAAACCCGTCTTTGGAATAGAAATCTATCTTAAAATCGCCTACTAAAACTTTTTACAATCTTCGCCAAGTATATTCCAACTATACGTCACCGTTTTAAATATTGTTTCGAATGGGCATAATAATCCATGAGTGTGTCGGTTTGTGTTTCTTGTTCCACAAACCCTTCAGAATTTAAATCCATGTTAAAATTGCCTACCAAAACTGTTTAACAATTTTCGGCAGGCATATAGTTGAACTATACTTCACCTTTATAAATACCATTTGGTAAGTGTATCATGTAATCTATGAGTGTACTGTGTTTGTCTTCGCTGTTCCATAAAACACTTCTTCGGAATTGAAATCTATATTAAAATCGCCTACTAAAACTATTTCACAATCTTCGCCAGGCATTTTCTAACTATACTGCCCCTTTATAATGAATTGCCGCATTTTTACACCAAACTTAGCGATCCATTATCAAAAATTGCAACTCTTCTGAAACTTTCAACATTTTATTATGGTCCCCCCCCCCCCACGCTATCTGGCAAACACATTTAAAAAGTTCTTGTTTAGAAAACCTGTCTACAGGATCGCGCAGACAAAAATCTGGGCTAAGCGAAATAGCCTCCTCGTGCTTAAAAAAAAAAAAAAAAAAAAAATCAGTAACTACAATCAGTGGGGGAAAATTATCTTTGAATGCTTTTCGGGAAATGAACAAATCAAATGATTTTAGGTGAAAATTTACACGAGGTATCTGCCGCAGGGGGGGTATCTGCCTAGAGGGGTTATGCCTTGAGCGATGGACTTTTGAAGAGTTTCTGACGTATTCAGGTTACATCTGGAGAAAACCTTCCCAAACTCCAGACAGTTGGCTGGCGCAAAATTATGCTGCAATTGTGTACATATAATACATTGTGTGCATATATGCTGTAATTGTATAGACTTGCAGAAGGTAGGTGAAACAGGGTAAAACTTCTTAAAACTTGTTCAAAATTCTATATTTTAATTCGTATTTGTTGGTGTCGACTTCACGCGTTCACAAAAAACAATTTCTTTATATATCGCTTTAGAGAAGGTAAATAATAATAGTTGGGCAAAATTTCGCAAAATTATGTCATTCAGATATCAAAGCCCATACAGGAAATATATATTTCTTTTAAGGACTCAACTTTACGTAAGGTTAGGTAATTTTTTTTAATCATAAAATTTTAGCGAGTTTGAGCGAGAACTTTACAAAACTGATTAAACTAAATAATGGTTGGGGAAACTTATACATAAAATATATATTAAAATTCGTTTTGTTTTGGGGGGTGCCAACTTCACATATACAATTGAATCTCGATATCTCGCTTCGTTTATCTCGATTTTCCGATTACCTTGAAGTTTTTTACAGCATCAAATTGACGTAATGTAATTTAATAGATTTTTTTTTCTCACTGTCTCGAAGATACAAATCTATCACTCCGCTTATTTTTATAGTTACTTAGAAATTTGCAAGTTGTGTTAACTTGCCGGAAGATGTCTTTATGTATAAAAATAATAAGTATAACATGAAATTTAAACTAAAAAATGTAATTGTGGAAAATTGTGGAGTAACCTAATCCTATTGTTTCCATTTTTATTCCTTTTTTTTAATTGTTCTTTTTGATATGCGTTATCACTTGCTCAAAGGATTATCCCTATTACGTAAGTTTTGCTGTTTTATATTATATTATATATATAGTAAAAGACATAACTTACGAATCAACGTAGCATCCACATGGCAGATACACTGGTGTGCAAAAATTAAGGACGAGACGTTTTTTTCAATATAACTTTGTACAAAAGCTTTCCAAATCAACACATTTAATACCGTAAGATCCCCAATACGTAAGGACATGAGTAATGTAAGCAACACTTACTAAAAGAGAAATCAGAGGGATAAAAAGAAGCTTTATTGAAAAAGTAGCATGGAGCGCAAGCGACTGAAGGCCGAAACATCCCTGTGATGGGTGTCCAGCAAGAAACATCCGGTCTTTAATAGGGGATATGAACTCCCCTGACTGCTAGGCAGGTTTCACAGCGTCTGCCCATGCTGAGAATGAGGGTGTCAATGAGTTGTTGAGGCATTGCTGCCCATTCGTCTTGCAGCGCCAGTCGAAGCTCCGGAATCGTTACTGGTGGAAAGGTACGAGCTGCCAAGCGTCTGCCTAGAAAATCCCATACATGCTCGATGGGATTGAGATCCGGAGATCGTGCCGGCCAATCCATACGTTCAATATCCTCACACTCTAAGAGCTGTTCGGCAGCTACTGTGCGATGACATGGTGCATTGTCGTCCATGAAAGGAACTGCGGACCCATAGCGCCTCTAAAAAGATGCACATGTGGAAGAAGAATCTCGTTACAATAACGGGTCCCGTTGACTGAACCTGCGTGGAAGATGTGAAGGTCTGTACGACTACCAAGCATGATGCCTCCCGAAACGAGAACACCGCCACCTCCATACCTGTCCCTTTCAATGATGTTCGAGGGATGATTGCGGCTTCCCCGCTCTCTCCAGATGAGTATGCGATGAGAATTGCTACTCAGACTGAATCTGCTCTCATCTGTAAAGAGTACTCGTCCCCATTCATTGTCTCTCCAATTCCGGTGTTCCCGGCACCACAGAGAACGCCTTCTCCGATGGGCAGGCGTTAGAGGTACACACCGTACAGGGCGTCGTGCAAACAGACCATCACCGTGCAGTCTTCTGGCCACAGTAAAACGCGATATCGGTCGTCCAGTCGCCTGTGTTTTGTGTCTAGCGATTTCTCCCGCTGTTTACCGCCTGTTTCTTCTGGTCTGTAAGGCAATATACCGGTCATCTGCGGGTGTGGTTCCTCGTGGGCGACCACTACTAAACCCCCGGATAGCTGTTCCTGTAGCTTGAAATTGTCTCCAAAGTCGTGAAACGATGCTGTGAGCAATTCCGAACTCTGCAGCCACACTTGTCACACTGTGGCCTTCCTCCAACTTTCCAATGATTCGACCTCGGGTAAAAGCATCCAGATGTCGTCTAACAGATTGATTATTCGCCATTTCTCGCTGAGGCAGCAACTCGGTGTGATTTTAACTACTATACGGCGTGCAATCTCTTTGCCAGAAATACTGATCTTACACCGACAACATGCTTTATACTACTCAGACACTCCCCCATTACGTCTACCTGCATATCTGCGCATGTGCTACCGTACAAAACCTTACTTAATCTCCTGATTGGTCTTTCTGTCCGCTCTGCCTCTTCGTTCAGCTGATATGCTAATTTTTCGACTTCGTCCTTAATTTTTGCACACCAGTGTATAGAATTCTAAATATCTATGGAATGATAGATGAGCAAAACAATGAACTCAAAATTGTATGTAAAACAGGAATGAGTAGATATATCCAGTAAATAGAAATCCAAACAATGGTAAAACAGAAAATTAAAATGGAATTGGATGGAGTAAAACAATGGGTAGCAAGCATCGGTTATACTCGTCAGGCTCCACGAACCGAATACTTACTACCAAGATAAAAAATAAAATAACAGGATTTCAATGCAGTTACTTAGCACAAAGAAAGCTAAATATGTAACTACAGGGAGATATCCTGTTAAATGTACATATATTAATATATACATATATTAATATATATACACCTAATGTAAATTAATTCATAAAAGTTACTTCAATCTTATTTAGAGACATCCGAAATATGTTTAAGTGTCCCTAAGTTCGTTTCCCTAGTCCGTGAAAAATTCTAGAAGTGTATTTAATGAAGTGTTTCGAGTGTGAGTGAAAATGGAGAACTAACAAGAGGTCTTTTCGATCCCCTTCATTCGCGGTGAGACGATATATACACTGTCCCGCAGTGGACTGGGCGCTAAACTCCGTTCCCATAAGAACACGGCAAGTGAAGCAGCACCCGGCTTGGCCAGTGCTTGGGAGGGACGGGAAGGGGGGAGAGGGGGAAGTCCCTCCCCCCCATTCCCCGACCCCATTCCGCCACGACCCCCTTTTGGACAATATATTCAAGGCTATTTCAAGAAATAAACGCAAACTTTTTCATATAATTTGGGTGAAGGCTCATATTGGTATTCTCGGCAATGAGAGGGCAGACACGTTGGCGAAGCGTCCGATCCTGGAGGACTGGCCAGAGAAAAAAATCAAATTCCCATTCCGATCTCAGCCCTAAAGCGGGCGATTAACCAAGGAATTTTATGTGAGTGGCAGACTGAGTGGAGCCAAGAAGAGACCGGCAGGGAGACTTTTAAATATAAAAAGAAAGTGGGTCTGGATAATGTTATTAAAGATAACGCAATGCTGCCATTTGTCACAGGAAAGGGATTTTTCCCTGCTTATCTCTTCCGTCTGGGCAAACACAATGACGGCAAGTGTGATTGTGGCTCTGAGGGAACATCAAACCACTACATCTTTGGACCCTGTGATCATGGTTATAATGTTCTTAGTGTCAGATGTCCCGCGAATGTGGAGGCTCGTCTACTCAATATACTCAGCAAATCTCGAACTATTGGTAGCCTCAAAAATATCTATCAGACACTGAGATCAAAATACCAGGGCAATCTTCGTGCAAATTAATATAGGGCCAATTTTTTAAATTTTACAAATGATTTTAACTACAGTCATCTTTTAAATTTGAAATGGTATGTTTTAATCAAAGCTTATGTATTTTTATAAAATTATTTTATGAATAGTTGAATTTTAAAAATATAGAAAATATCACTGAGTCAGTTTTTCCGAGCCACTGCGGGCTCTTATCACTAAATTTATCTGGAACCAATATCCTCCTGCTATTGTCGGCCGGTGGGCCTGTTGTGATATCTATATCGGTGTTTCACTATAGACTACTGCTTTTAAATGTTTTTTTTTAATAATAATGTTCTTAATTAAGGCTATTGTATTTTTATAAAATATAAGTTTTATGAATAATTGAATTTTAAGTAAAAGGTTGTCACTAATCAAATTTCTCTAGCTAAACTATTTTAGACTCTTGTGTGTTTTAACTTCTAAATTTACCAAGATTGACTTATTTTAACTTCTTGTCGGGCCTACGGTGATATTTATATTGATGTTATCTTTTTAAACTGTAAATATAGTTTTTAATCTAATATTTGAACTAATTGTGGCTTTAAGCACAAATCTTTTGTCACAACTTTGTAAAGCGGACGGGCTACTGACTAATAAACCTGGCTTGGTTTTTCTTTTTCGGTTTTAAAACTGTTGATTTTTAGTTGATTGTTCGGTATACCTGGCTCTGTGTCTAGAGTGGGTATAGTTTTTACTATACCCACTGTTTTGATACTGCAGTTTCGGCGCTTTGAGTCGGGGACTTTTGTTATACAGTGTAACTGGGAACCTGGCGTTTAATAGAAGAAAAAAAAAAAAAAAAAAGAAAGGGAATTAATCTGGTGAGTTGGTCATGGTTGGCCGGTCCGCTATTGTCACCTTTTAACCCATTGTTTGTTGAATATTTGTTATAATATTACCTTTTTGGTCCAGCAATATATCATCTTATTTATCGTGCACCTCTAAATCGTCTCGGTGCGAAGTATTGTCTCCGGAAGTGTTTTAACTCTAGAACTGGTTTTTCTTTAGATTCGCGCCTTTGGTGACTCTTTATTCTTGTTCTTTGTACTTTTATTATTGTATTTCATTTGTATGTATTTTAGTGTTTTTAGTGTTTATTTCTTGTGTCCTTCATGTTTTTCTTTGTTCTTTTGAAGTCTTAATCCCCAGTGGGAGTTCTGTAACTTAATGTAAATTTTTGGATTCAAATAAAGTTCGTGGGCTCGGCGCCGGGGGTATGCCCTTGGTCCGGGGTGGCCATCCAGGTTTTCCCCGGGGGGGTATTGGTTGGCGTAAACCGCCTTCGGCGGTCACTCCCCCCCTGTGGGTGCTTCCCCCTCTCCGCCCGTCCGCTGTGGAACCGTGTACGCTAATGGGAGCTGGTGCACGTAAAATCCGTCGTGGCTCCAAAGTCCTCCAAGTTGTTAAACGATACCTCTGGGGATGCCGATTTCAGGGGGTTGGTCCCTCCTCTGGAATTGGTTCAAAATTACGGGACCCCGAGCTAAGACGGACTTCCTCCCACTGGGGCTCATTGAAATGGAAGCCGCTCCTTCAGCCCATCGCCTGCCTATATCTAGGGGGATCTGTCGCCGCAAAGCGGTTGCCAGAGGGCATTAGCAACAACAACAACGATATATACACTAGTTCCAAGCAGTGCTGTGAGCATTAAAATCCTCAGCCATAATGACGTGGGTGTGGGAGTTAATTAGTGTTAATAGAGCATTTCGACGTGACGTATCTGTGACGTCACGTGAGTGACAGTTTCGAGCATCGTTCTGCGCATGCTATTTCTTTATCTAAATGTATTATTTAGCAATCTCGGCAATCCCTATAAACTATGTGTAATCTGACGAGGTTCATTGGGTTTTCGGATTGCGAACGCTGCCCCGCTGTGAAGAATGTAAACAAACGGTCGAATAGCAAGCAACAGGCGTTGCAGCAGTTTAGACAGTAATCCATGCAATTTAATATGCATCTTTACCCCCCCCCCCCCCGTCACCCATAATTTTTTCACCGTCCACAGTTTTATTTAAAATTTTTTTTTTTACTGTGCAGAAAGAATGTACATTATTTATTTAGAAATTTTAAAGCTGTAAGCAACTAATTAAACTGCTGTTGCAAAATTAGATATTGTTTCTTCTTTAGGATTGTGATATTTTTTCATGATTTTTAAATATATGGATAATTTGTCTCTAATGTAGTTTGAAGCTATGATTAGATAGGTTTATCTTTAGATTGACATGAATTTTAATGCATTCTTTCTATGGCTAACATTTTCTAGTGTGGTTTCTGTTGTTAAATGCGCATATAAAATTCATTGGAATAAATCAATAAAAATATGAAAGAATTGGTTTAATTATTTTTTAAAAACATATTTTGATTAAACAATCAATTTATACATTGTTTATAGATCTAGTTTTGTACCAGTGGTTCGTTAATTTAAATAAATAAATAAAACAGGAAGTTTCTTATGTTGAAACTGGCATGTGATGTGTTAATGTTGTTAGCTATGGTTGGCCAAATTTCTCACGTTAATCCTTCTCCGGAGCTCTGGATTTGGATGACCGAAAAGGTTTTTGTGTAATAGACTAGTTTCTGACCTTCTGTTTCCATCATCTCTGTTCTGTTGGCAAAACGTCAGAAACTTGTCTAGTGAGTGTTAAAGTAAATGGGAAAATATTTGTATCACGTTTTCAGTGTCTTATGCAAATTTATGTAAAATCTTTCCCAATGCATTATATATAAGGATTGCGATCTTGCTTGTGTTGCGGATGGTGAATGATGACTGCAGCTGCTAAAGCTAAAGCTAAAGCTAAAGCTAAAGCTAAAGCTAAAGCTAAAGCTAAAGCTAAAGCTAAAGCTAACGCTAACGCTATGATAATATTTTTTTAAATTTAATAAAAGGACTGTATTTTAAATGTCTCTGTTATTCTGACACCACTACATTCTAAAACCCTGCTATTCATCTTATAGAATATTATTGCAGTTGTAATAAGGTTTGGTAACAAGTTCCATCTTATCAGAATATTTTGGTTATGGGCCACCAGATGCCCCAACTGCGAAGCAATTTTTAAGTGTCTAAGTAAAAGATCTTTTAGTAGACGGGCCACGTTCACTTTCAACTATGGAGTCTGTAACTTCTAACTCTTACAGTATTGTTAAATTAAATTCTTTCAACTACAGTACGTGGGTAGAAGATATCAAAGTGGTATTAATGGAAAAAGGCTGGTATAGAATAGTTGATAAATCCGAAGTACGACCCGATGAGAAAATGGCAAAGCCTAAACAATTACATGATTTTGACCAGCGCAGAGATCGGGTTTATAGTTTAATTTATTTAAATATTCAAAGTGAATACCGATTCTTAATAACAGAATCTGATGATCCTTTAAATGCTTGGGACATTTTAAAAACTAATTTTCGGCCAGATTCTCGTGCTCGTGTAATTGTACTTACGGATGATTATTTTAATTGCCGTATATGAATGCTAATGAAGAAATTGGCGTTTGCTGCTAGATTGAAAACTATTACTGGTCAGTTGCGAGATGCCGGTAAACATTTATCGGACTGGTATGAGTCATTCCAGTTAATACGGTTCCTTCCCATCGAATTTAATTGTATTGTACAAATCGTATACAGATGGAAGGATGAAGATTTTATTTTCGATAAAATATTAGCTGAACTCTTAGCTGAAGAAGCGCGCTTGAAGCAAACGGAAAGAGACAAAAGTAGTATAATTTTTCAAACGTTTCAACAGTCTGAATTTAATAAAATTAAAACAAAGATCAATCGTTTTTATTGTAAAAGACCTAATAAATCATTAGGCAAGTCCAAGTCCACTACAGACTCTTCGTACATCATTGAAACCTATACAAGTACAAGCTCTAAAGACGAATGGGTGCTCGATAGTGCTACCTCAGCACACTTTTGTGGGAACCGAAGACTTCTGACTGAGTATAAACCAACGAGGAATAGGTCCCTTGCTGTAGCGGTTGGAGGAGCAACCTATCCTGTGGAAGGAACTGGTGTGGTCAGACTTCAATTTATAGATAAAGCGGGTGAGTATGAAACTATTAAACTCACTAATGTTCTGTATTCTCATAAGTTAAGGCGCAATCGTTTTCCCTATCCTTAATGGAGGAGAGTGGTGCATCTTTTGTCCGTAAAAATGGTAAATTATCTGTGTACGCCAAAGATGGCCACAAGCACTTTTCTGCCACCAGAAAAGATTGACTATATTATTTATATCCCCAGTACCTGAATTCTAAATATGTAACTAAATTGTGTGATAATGTAAGGCCTAATGCTAAATATGTAACTAAATTGTGTTATAATGTAAGAGCTAATTCTAAATATGTAACTGAATTGAATCGGTGAGTGCAGATACCACTTCAGTCACAAAAAGGAAATTTTTCAGGAGCGAGAAAAAACTTCATAACTCCTCCAAATTTTCAAATATTTAAACTTTTTTTTTCCCTCTGTCATAACATGCATTTATGTTTCTGTCATGCAAATATTACCTAATTTCGACGTCAATTAGACTCAGGAAAATTTAAAATTTGATTCGGACTTATGCTGTTTCTGCACTCAACTAGTTTTTAGTCAGCTGAAAACTTGGAAAATGGTAATCATTCAAATCAAATCAAATCACCATTTATTGTCTAACCATATTTATGGTATACAAAAGTCCAGAAATGAATTTAGGAGAAAAAAAGTGCTTTGCTTGCAGAAAATGATGGAGATGAAAATCTAACATTGAAGCTGGAATAACTATTTTTTAGAAAACCACCCCTAGGGCAGGGCAGGTGGCCAATAATAGTGTTAAAATAGATCATTCTCGACCATTGATTCATTGTCGTGTGTCGACCATTGATCATTATCGCCCATCGTTCGAAAAAGAAGCACCGTATCTACGAAACTACTCAACAGACTAACTTCGTTCTGGCCCTCAACACGCATCTTGCCTTTCTAAGCTTATTTTCATCGAAAACGATTTTTCGCATTTTTGTGACTGAAGTGGTTTCTCCACTCACAGATTCAATTGTGTGATAATGTAAGACCTAATTCTGAATATGTAACTAAATTGTGTGATAATGTAGGAACTAATCCTAAACATGAGGAAAAGGGTATTGTTAAAATTTATGCATTGGAAGTAACTCGTGATGTTAGTGATTAGCATAGTAAATTTTGTCGTGTAAATAACCAATATATCATTAATACTAGTAAAAATAATTCTGTAATTGGACTTCCAAACTTGAAAAATGATAATGTAAAATGCGAACCATGCATTATAGCTAAACAGCGTAGAAAAAGTTTTAAGCCAATAGGCAAAATTAGATCTCTCAAACCATTAGAGCTACTGCATATGGATTTATGTGGACCTATGCCTTGTGTAGCTATTGGCGGGCATCGATATTTTCTTTCAATTAGTGACGAATTCTCAAGAAAAGCCGTTACTTATCTGTCGAAAAATAAAGACGAAGTGTTCAATGTATTTGTTAGTTTTCAAAAGAGAGCCGAGCAGTTTTTAAATTCAAAAATTATTAGCGTACGGACTGACAACGGTCTTGAGATTTGTCGTACAGAGTTAAAAAAGTTCCTTGATAACCAAGGTATCGGTTATGAACGAACAAATACATACACGTCAGAGCAAAATGGAGTTCCGGAAAGATTTAATTACACGGGTGTAAATGCAATTAAAGTAATGGTTAAAGATAGTGGTTTAAGTGAAGAATTTTGGGCTGAGGCCCTCTTAATGTTATACATATTTTTGGAACCGTGTTTGCCACGGGAAAAACGACAAAACTCCGTTTGAATTATATAGGGGAGAAAACCCTCTGTCAAACATCTTTTATCATATGGTTCAATAGCTTACGTTAATATTCCTAAAGAACTAAGTAAAAAGCT
This sequence comes from Cheiracanthium punctorium, assembly GCA_038373885.1. Classification (NCBI taxonomy): domain Eukaryota; kingdom Metazoa; phylum Arthropoda; class Arachnida; order Araneae; family Cheiracanthiidae; genus Cheiracanthium; species Cheiracanthium punctorium. The sequence goes on along the minus strand of JAWZYV010019907.1, from coordinate 8,341 downwards.
AGCAAAAAAAGTATAATGGTTGGTTATGCAATTGGAACTAAAGGTTATCTTGTGTGGGTCCTAGATGAACATAAAGTCATTGAGACTATTAATGTAACTTTTGATAAGCCCAAATCAAGTGGGGCAGTACTGGACCCCTCTAATAAAAGTAAAATAACATTTGAAAATTCAGATGGTTGGTTGGTTGGTTGGTTAGTTGGTTTTTAGTGGCACAAGGTCCAGAAAGGACATACTGCGCCAGACAAGAGGTTAGAGCCATATAATTAGGTAGTCAGGTAAAAGGTACCATAAAAACTTAGTAAAAGCTAAACTGTAAAGGCTAAAAACGTGAAAAGTAAAAACCAAAAAGGTATGGTTCAAAGTAGGTAAAAAGTGGAAAATAGACATCTGGATGGGGCTCCCATCCAGATGCCAGTCAGACAGATTTGGACACTTCACACAGAATGAAAAATATTGGTCCGTCTAAGAAAGGCGAACAGATTCCGATGTGGGGTTTCACCCAAAATTTCGTCAAGTTTGGGATGACAACTGTTAAAAAGTATTTGGTAAAAATTATTAAAAGCAGTGCACGAGGTTAAAAGATGACGAATGGTGAGGTGAGTATGACAGTGAGGACATTCCGGAGCAGGATCGCCCAGGAGTAGGTGCGTATGAGTGAGCCGTGTATGACCAATGCGAAGACGTGTTAAGATGACATCTAGTCTGCGGTAGGGATGAGACGACCTATGTGTGAGAGCTGGGTGGACAGAATGCAGTTTGTTTCCCGTTTCATTGTCCCAATTTCTAACCCATATGCCTTTTACTATGCTGGAGATGCTATACTTTATGTCACCGTAGGATAGATTGCCGGTGTACGGGAGGGTCGCATTCTTGGCTAGTGTGTCCGCTTTCTCGTTTCCACAGATGCCGATGTGGCTGGGTACCCAACAGAGGAGGACCCTGTACCCCGATTTACAAGTTGTTCATACTTATGTAAAGCTTTCTGTATATAGCTATGATGTAGGGAGCCAGATTTTAAGTTTTCCAGTACACTGAGGGAGTCTGAGTATATTATGAAGTTCTTTGCATTTTGCCTGGAGATGTACAGAAGGCTTTCGTAAATTGCCAGTAGTTCAGCTGTAAAGACTGAGCAAAATTGAGGAAGGGTATAGCTGCATGTGTAATTTCTGCCTACGAAAGCAAAGCCGACATGATTCCCAGTTTTAGAGCCATCTGTATATAATTCTCTATAGTTTTGATATTTGTTCCTGTGATCTAAGAACAACTTCTGAAAAATTATGGGGTCAGTATTGGGTTTTGAAAGGCCTTCAAATGGTTGGAGGTATGAAACCTGCAACATACCCCAAGGTGGTATGTCATGAAAAGAGCAGGTAGACACATGAACATCCTCCAGTTGGGTACCAACAAGACTCCTACGAGTCCTTAGCCCGAAAGGAGGTGTACATATGGGACGGTTTGCATAAAGTCGGTCTAAATGAGTATCTGTAAAAGAATTCTTTAATGGATGAGAGGGATGAGAAAGAATACGAAAGTATGTATTTAATGATAGCTGATGACGTATGAGGGTGAGAGATGGCTCGTGGCAAGTGGCGTAAAGACTATGTACAGGTGATGTCCTAAAAGCACCAGAGCAAATGCGTAGTGCAGTATGATGCACAGTGTCAAGTTTTTTTAATACTGATTTGCAAGCTGACCCGTACGCGCAACAGGCATAGTCCATTTTTGAACGTATGACTGCACGGTAAATCCGCAAGAGAGAATCACGGTCAGCCCCCCAAGAGGTATTGGTTAAAATCTTTAAAATATTAAGCTTTTTCTCACATTTACTGCGAAGGTCAGAAATATGGTTAGCAAAAGTAAGTTTTTTGTCGAAAATTAGACCTAAAAATTTAACAGAATCCCTGACAGCAACGTTATTATGACCCAGATAAAGTTCTGGATCGGGGTGTATCCCGCGTTTCCGGCAAAAATGTATACAGACTGTTTTTTCCACAGACATGGTGAAGCCGTTTGTGTCACACCATTTGAGGATGCGGTTGATGGCATTTTGAAGCTGCCGTTCGATGAGACGCATATCTTTTCCCTGGCAGGAGATTTGAAGGTCGTCTACATATAGGCTACCATAGACGGTGGGTGGCAATTGGTTAAGAATATTATTGATTTTTATAGAGAAGAGGGTGACGCTAAGGACGGAGCCCTGGGGAACACCCTCTTCTTGTGTGAAATTATCCGACAGAGTGCCGTTTACCCGGACACGGAAGTTTCTGAGGGATAAAAAGTTTTTTATGAAAGTTGGTAGATTGCCTCGAAAGCCTATATTATAGAGGTCTTGAAGGATGCCATATCTCCACGTTCGGTCATATGCCTTTTCGATGTCAAAGAACACTGATACTAAGTGATTCTTCCTAAGGAAGGCATTACGAATTTGCATCTCTAAATTTAAAATATTGTCAATAGTGGATCTGCCTTTGCGGAAACCACTCTGAAAGGGATGTATATGGTCCCCAGTTTCTAGAATGTAGACAAGGCGGGCATTAACCATTTTTTCTAGTAATTTACACAGACAGCTAGTAAGGGCTATGGGACGGTAGTTACTAGGGTTAGAGGTATCTTTCCCAGGTTTTGGGAAGGGAATAACTATTGCATTGCTCCAGGCAGAGGGAAAGGTTTGTTCGTTCCAGATTCTATTGTATAGTTGTAAGAGGTGAAGTAGAGAGTCATGGGATAAGTGTTTCAGCATTTCATAAGTTATACCATCAGGACCAGGAGAGGTGTTTGAAGACTCTCTTAAGTATTTGGTGAGTTCATTGAAGGTAAAATCACTATTATAAGAGAGGTGTGAGGAGGTTTTGAAATTTATTTTTTGCCGTTCAGACCTTTGTTTATATGAAAGAAAAGTGTTTGAGAAGGAGGTACTGCAAGAGATAGAGGCAAGAGTATGACCGATAATATTTGCTATTTCTTTTGTATCCGATATTATATTGTTATTAATGGACAGACAGGATATTGAAGAGTTATTATAGATTCCCATGGCTCTTTTAGTTTTCGTCCATAGCTCCTTACTAGAAGTTGAGGTTGTTATGCTGGAGACATATTGCATCCAGGATTGTCTTTGACTGTGCCGCCTTATTTTTCTTGCATAGGCTTTTGCTTTCTTAAAAGCAAGGAGGTTTTCGGTGGTAGGGTACCGCCGAAAAATGCTCCAGGCTTTCTTCTGCTGCTTTTTTGCTATAGTGCAGGTTTCGTTCCACCACGGTTTTTTGTTTTTTCGTTGGGAGTTGCTACACTTTGGAATTGCTGCATCAGCAGCTTGAATTATGATATTGGTAATTTTTTTCACAACTTCGCCAATAGTGCCTTCAATGTCTTCAGATGATATAACAGACATCTTGGAGAAGGTTTCCCAATCTGCTTTACTGTGTATGTATCGGGGAATGTAAAAGTTACAGCTAGGGATTTGGTAAGTGGGTGAAAGAATTATCGGAAAATGATCACTATTGTGTAGGTCACCAGAAACAGAGAAGTTGTACAGTGGCATAATGGAGGGAGAGCATATTGCAATATCTATGGCATGGAAGGATTTGGTTGGATAGTGGAAGTAAGTGTTGTCGCCATTATTCATAATGCATAAGGAAAAATCTGTGATTAGTTGTTCAATCTGTTGTCCTCTATTGTTAGTATCTTTACTGCCCCACAATGGACTATGGCCATTCATGTCCCCTAGGATTATGAAAGGGGGAGGAAGTTGCTGGACCAAGTTATTGAGCTGAGTTTGGGGAATTGTTTCGTTTGGTGGAAGATAAATATTGCAGATTGTAGTAAGGTATTTGAGGTGGATTCTAATGGCGACAGCCTGCATACTTGTACTGAGATTAAGTATATGATGAGGGTATTGATTATTTATTAAAAGGGCAACACCACCAGAAGCCCTTTCCCCGAGCTCATAGTCTTTTCTCAGGATGTTATAATTGTGAATGCGCATTTGTTTATTTGTTTTGAGATATGTTTCCTGAAGGGCCAAACAAGCAGGATTATGATCATAGATTATCGTTTTGAGGTCATCAATTTTATTTAAAAAACCGCGGCAGTTCCAAGAAAGCAGCAGGGCCATAATCAAGTGATGTTAGGGATGACTGAGAGCTTGCTTTTAGTCCCCGTAGGTGTAAGTGGGGTACTAGGAATATTATCGTCATCCATGATATTGTCTGAAATGTCAGAGTCCGTAGGATCCAAGTTTAATATTGCGTCATCAATGGGTCGTTGTGGAAGGATGCGTTTAAGTCTGGCTTTATTATATTTTGACCTGTAAGTTGCACTTTTTTTAATTAATGGTTTATTCTGAATGGAGGGATTGCTTTGGTGCATTTTCTTGGGTGTGCGTTTTTGAGGAGAAGTGAATGTGATATTTTGAGTAGAATGTGATTTTTTTGCATTTTGAATAGAAGTAGATGGAGAGACAGGTACGGATTTCGGTAGGTCGGTTTGGATAGCAATTGATTTGACAGTTTTTACTGCTGTAGCATAAGACTGACCAGGTTTAGGAGTGCGGGAGGCTATTATTTTACGGGCTTCTGGGTAAGATAGTCCTTGTGTGGCGCGCAAGGACTGTATTTCTTTTTCATAGGTCCATTTTGGACAGGAACGGGAATAAGACGGATGATCTTGTTTGCAGTTAATACATTTGGGTGGGGCAGAGCATGTATCACTGTCGTGGCCAGACGTACCACAACGGGCACATACTGGGGAACCACGACAGGAGGTTTTTGTGTGACCGAACTTTTGGCATTGAAAACAACGAGTTGGATTGGGTACGTATGGTCTAACAGGACATGAAAGGTAGCCAGCTTTAATGTGCGACGGAAGTTTGGGAGTTTGGAATGTTAAAATGATGTGTTTTGTTTCTAGAATTTGGTTATTGCGTTTTATAGTGATTCTGCGAACTGCACAAACATTTTGAGATTTTAGATTATCAAGAATTTCATCCTCAGAACAGTTTAACAGGTCAGGTTCAGATATGACGCCTCTTGATGAGTTGAGTGTGTTATGGGGTGACACAGTAACAGATTTTTGGCCAATAGTTTTTAATTTCATGATGTTGGTTGCCTGTTTGCTATTAGTTACTTCTATTAAGATGTCTCCTGATCGTATTTTTTTTATTTTAGAAACTTCTCCAACATTAGCAATTATTGACTTGTGAATTAGAAATGGGGATGTTTGACTAAAGTTTCCTTCCTGACATTTGATAACGAAAAATTTTGCATTAATACCTCCCTGAGTAAGAGAGTTCGGAGCGTTGACGTTTGACAAAGAAAATGTCGAATCCATATTGGGGATTGGGAGTTTCGGACCCGACCGCACCGCCCACCACGGAGCCCAACAAGGGGATGCATGTACATGCACCAGTGCTAGTCGGGTCTATACGCGCACAGTACATCCCTTAGGCAGCATCCACCCTTAACGATGTGCCCAGTAGATGTCCGATTGCTTGAACCCTAGCAGTTGGCCGAACCAGTACCACCAGCCGGTTGATGCACAGGGGAACGCTGTGCACCTCCCGTTTACCCGAAGCCGAGGCCAAAGCAATGTGTTGGAGAAAACCCCTCAATTACCAGGATCCCCATTTCCGGGGACACGGGTCTCCACGCACGGCAAACACGTGGGCAGTTTACCCGCCAACAGAAGCTGACGGTACAGAGCGACCACAGCTTCTGAAGGGGGCCCTCACTTCAAGAGAAGAAACCACATCGAGGGAGAAGGGAAGGAAACAGCAGAAGGAGAGAGGAGGGTAAAAAACCAGAGGAGCGAAAGATCGCTGGGGCCCCGGGATTGCGACACCCGTGAAAACCTAAAGAAGGTTTTCCCCCTGAGGGGGGTTGAAAATTCAGAAACGAAATCGTCTGAATCAGATACGTCGGACATTGAGGATTCAAACCTACAACTATTGAACCAATAAGACCATGCGATGAATTGAATCTATCTTCATTGCAGAGATCCTGGCTTTCTGCACAGAGCTTTAGATGAATTACTCTGCATTAATCAGCCTACCATCATTCTCACGAACAGCCTGCCAGTTCTTAAAGCCCTGATTTCTTGTAACTACAAATCCCCTCTTGTCATCCAGCGTCTTTATAACAAGTTTACTGTGGCCTCGCAGATGGTCCCCAGATTACATATTTACTAGAGCCCTGGCCACCTAGATATTTTCTAAAATGGAAGGGCGGATAAGGTCACCAAGGCGACCTCTCCCTTGGCATCAACCTTGAGTGGATTGCTCCGAAAGATATAACGGCCAGCATCAACAGGACCTTCTTCAGTAACGCTGAGATTACTTACTTCAAGATCACGTATAAAGCTACTCATGGATACATCCCATCGCCCAAGAACACGCTCTGCTGATTCTCTAACAGGCATGAAGATGTGATGTTCACACGTCTGGTCTGCCGCAGGATCCCCACTCGGGCCCTGCTCCATTGATTCAGTATCTCTCCTCTCTTTTTTTTTTGCTACATTTATCGCATATCAGAGACGGCAGACCACATTCTCTTTTTCTGCTGGAACTGGAAATACAGAATCTCTCAAAGTAGTCTGTTGTCAACTTTGAGATTGCCTCCCACTCATTCTGGTCCGTTCCACGACTTCATATGTCACGTCATTGCCTTCATGACCAAACTCAAAGCATTGCTGCATTTCCTTTGCTTGTTAAAGCCACTTTCCACTTCGAGCTGTTTCCGCCAGCCGCTACCAGTAGGGGGCCAGAAGAGGAACACTTTAATGGCTAATTCTCACTTGTAAGCAATAAATTTTACCCACCGCAGAGAAAGAGCGAGGTACTCCGGTATTAAACCGGCAAAAGGTAATTGGGGACCGTGAATAATATTGCGATTTCCCACCTCCCGCATCCATTGTTCGGAGGAGGACAGTCCACTATCGGCCGGCGGAAAACGTGGCCAACTATCCCCATTCAAATACACTGTACGACGCAAACCGCTCGAAGTGGAAAGTGACCTTGAGACCTCTACAATTTTTGGCTCTCTCCCTGTCGCTAGTGTTTTATCGACAAACTCTCTGATGTATCTTACTACTGACAGCCTCCGGCTAAATCACAAAGCTCCTCCTTTTGTATGCACGTTTCCTCTGCCAATTTGTCATGTGTAATGTGTCATATCTTAAAAACAAGTGAGATAAAAACGCCAACACACAAATCTCCAAAATCACTGTCCCCCTCCTCAGGGAGACAAGTCAAATCAAGTCAAGTCAAGCGAGAGAGAAGCCTGTTGCCTATGTGGGTGACGTCAACAGCAGCGATGGGGGGCTTATTTTCGTCTTTTGACACATCCGTTGCAGGGCTTAAGCTAGAGAAAAAAAAATCCTTTCGCACGAAAGCGAAAATGGAAGAAAAAGCTTTAGTAAAATGCTAAAATGGCAATTTACACCTAAAATATGACAATAACAGCATTTTTAATCAGCTTGAAAAATATAAATGAAAACAAACAACACAAAGAATGAATACAATTTTAAAACAAATAATTATAAATTATTTTTATTCAAAACACTTAGGTTTAGAACTCAGAATTTTTCTTTGTTTTAAGCTTCCCTCGCTTCTGAAAAGCTTCATCAAAATTAAAACTTTTCATAGTTAGGCCTTCAATTTTTATCATGAGAACGTTGTTAAAATGACATAATTTAATTCTGTTTCTAATGTCCGTTTTAATGATGTTCAAAGGCGCTAAAATCAAAGGGATAATTGATGGATATATACTAAGTTTCCGAATTTTATACAAGTACACAAGGAACTTAGGGGAGGGGGTGACATTTGCGAGACGAAAGAATTTGGTGCGTATTTTAGCGAAAGTGGCTTCTATTTTTTTCGTATTTTGCGAAAAAAACGAACGTAGTTTAATCCCTGATCCGTTGCGATTATTTGAAAGACCGAAAAGGCAGCACCAAATACTTGTAGAAAAGAGCCCTCACCGCAGCAAGGGAAAATTTTTTGTTTAGAAGAGCAACTGGTCGTCGTTCGACCCAGTCAGAGACAGATCCATCAGGTCAAGGGCCAGCATGAAGCATGTCTGAAGAAATGACAACAGAGTTCACCGTCAATCGATAGTCATCAGTCTCACTACCACAATGGAAAGGAGGGTTATAATTTACAGCTTTCACTAACCGCAGCTGAAAGTTCTGGGTAAGGTATTGTCTTCGTAGCTATAAGTGGCGCTGAGAGGATTCGCGGTAGGGAAAGTAAGTCTATATGTTATTACACTTGAAATTTGCCAAGTAAGTATGAGTTACGTGGTATGTTTATATAGTCTAAATTACTTTCTTTTCTATTATGTTGAGTAGT
>JAWZYV010019906.1:0-22703 GCA_038373885.1 Cheiracanthium punctorium | reverse complement strand
CTGAAAGTTTGTACCATGAATTAGCTGTCCCCCTATATATAAATGACTACTTCATTTTATCTCTCATCCCCTTAATTGAAAATTGTCCCAAAAATGCGACATAAAAGTATGCCACATGTATATATTGAGTATTTTACATATATTTAAATACTATAAGTTCACAACAGCTTTCATCTATTGTTACAATATTTCGTAAGCTGTAGAATATGCGTCACATGTATTTTCTATAAATAGGTTACAATCATAAAAGTTTCAACAGCTTAAGGAAATTGTTGAGTATTGCATTGTTTATTTTTTATTGTGCAATGTCTTATCCCCCTGAATTTTGAATCCGTCAATAAACATTTATCTACTTAACTGTAACTGTGCTCGCGCACGCATTCTTTTTACTTCTTCTATACTTTTTTCCTTCTTGTGATATTACCTTGATACGGGATGTGCCTGTTTCTTCCGTTCTAATTCAATAAAGTAAATGTTATGTTAAAATCCCACGCTTACTATGTTTGTGCCATAACTCTGCTAACATTTCTAAAAGGTTATGGACACCAGATAGATTAATTTATTTATTTGCTGATTTTTCACGTTCGTTTCAAGGCTGCATCATTCATCCTCAAAATGGCGACTGGAACTTGGCGAATGGAAACGCTGAATAAAGATAATTACGAAACATGGAAATGTAAAACATGGACTCATAAAATTAAGGATGCATCAAGAATAACTTGTAAAAGGTGTAAACGCATCGGGAACTGCACTAGCGAACGTAAAAGTGGAAAAAATAATAATTTTAAACATAAGCCTAACAGCCTGGGATTCTTATCCACTCTTGGATGACTCGCCAATAGGGTTACCAGGCGAAATACAGCAACCCTACTCGTCTAAAAATCTCTCAACAATATCAAATAACGAAAAGCAAAGTTTTGGGTGTGTTAAGATAGATACTAAAAATTATATATAAGTTGACCTTCATTATATCATCCACATCGACCGACGTTTGCAATTGCAAGGAAAGATGAGGAAACCCCCCTACTTCCAGTCGATGAAATAAATGTAAAGGAAGTATAAAAGAAAAAGAAAAAGGGGTGAGAGATAAAATGGCATAGCCAATTAATATAGTTTTAATATAGCAATAATGAAACTAAAAAATTAGGGGTGTTCAAGGGGGTCTACCCCTGACGAGGCTTGAACAGCCGAGTTATATATATATATATATATACATACAAATATATATATGATTATATGTAGGGTGATTCGCTACCAGACGGGGCCATCGTGATTCTAGCGAGCCTGCTTGTGATTCCGAAAGAGTCCTACGAACATTTCCTCATTGGTTAGATTCGGCCGTTAGATGACGTATCTAAGTGCTGGAACCAATAAGTGAGCATCCGTAGGCCTCTTTGGATGACTCATAGGAGTGCACAAGCATGCCCGCTAGAATCACGATGGCCCCGTACCAGACTGTGACGTGCAATCGGAGAAAGAGGGATTAGTTTTTGAAAAACCATAGCCGGAAAGTTTACTATCACCTGAACACTTCCTCTAAACCAGGGGTTCCCAAACTTTTTTTACCCGCGCCACTCTTGTCAGGCTAAAAGCATTTCGCGGCACCCTTGTCAGGCTAAAAACATTTCGCGGCAGATTTCCTTTAAAGCAATATGAATATGAAGGTTAGAATAAAGCAGTTTGGATGCATTTTACGTTATTTTTTGTTTGTTTGTTTATAGGGCTAACTATCAAGAAAGTACTCTCTTGGGAAAGGGATATAGAATTTTGACAATACCCCCATTTCAGGGAGTTCCTATAAAAGAGAGGCTACAGGACAGTCTTGAACTTGACTGAAATATTTTTGTTTGAGTCCACTTAGTGATCGGCTTGGCTCACTTTCTTGGGGATACTGGTTCAGAGGAAATTATTTGATTATACTCCACCAAAACACTTTTCTTGATTATCTCTACGGCACCCCTGACATACGCTCGTGGCACCCTAGGGTGCCGCGGCACCCAGTTTGGGAACCTCTGCTCTAAACTGATTATTAGTAGGGCACATGAGACGTTTCAGACCCAGCGTTTCTATGGATTCTGAACCGTCTCAGTACCCCCTACACCCCCTGCAAATTTGTCAGTCTGGTAGCGAATCACACTGTATATATATATATACAATTAGTCAATATAATATATATATATATATATATATATATAACTAACAAGGAAAACACAAAACATACTACAAATAAGACATATCTACACAATAAGACATATCTAAGACAATAAGATATATCAATAAGACATATCTACACAAATAAGACATACTACAAATAAGACATATGTTTGATTTGACTTTATATGCCATTTTTGCATTGCTAATAATTTTATATATATATATATATGTAAGGAATCGGCCTTACGCCATCCCTTGTTGAAATGATTGACACAAATCCATTGGGGTTCTCATGGTAGATTGTAATATTTGCGAACATATGTGAGCACATTCACGTAGATGCATCTGCAGATTAGTATTTTTCTGAGTTAATTAATAAAATATATCATAATCAAATAAGTAAATATTATACAGAACACATACTGGATATTATTCATACTGATATAATTTCACTAAATAATACTAATATAATTTCACTAAAGTATAACGAATTGAAATATTCCTGCAACGTAACGTATATACAACACTATAAAATATCACACACACACACACACACACACACACACACACACACACAGTCTCTCCTTTTGTGGAAATCGAGGACTGCATATTTTTACAATCAAACCGAGGACTTCTTAAAATATAACAATAAAAATTAAAAAATGGTGGCGAATGTGTTCTAGCGGATAGTAAAACATAATTTTGAAATTAATTTTTTAAATTTTAATTTTTTTTGCAAATGCCTGCAAACGAGGACTTGTGATACACACTGTGTGTTATACAAGTCTTCTTATGGACAATCAACCGTGGACTTGGGCGTGGCCTTGAAAAAACACACAGTCAACTGAGGACCATTAAATATCCACATTTAAATGAGGTCTTCATAAACAATATAAATTAAAAAATGGGGGGAACGTGTTCTAGCGGAAAGTAAAACGTCATTTTGAAATAAAATTTTTATTTATTTTTTTTTTTTTTAAATACTTACAAGAGAGGAATTTTGATACACACTGTGTGATGTACACTCAATCAACCGCGGACTTGGGCGTGGACTTGAAAACACACACAGTCAACTGAGTACTTCAATATGAACTAACTTAAATGAGATCTTCATATATGTTTTCAATCACACATGAAGGTACCGTCGGTGGGGGAAGAGTGTTATTGGGCTCGTGCCCCCCTACCCACGAAAATAATTCATTTTTAAAACTTTCTTTCAGAAATGAAGAAACTTCGCTATTTTTACACTTAAAAGGTTCATGTGCCAACCTGCCAAATTTGTTTTGAAAATAATTGATTTTTAAAATTCCTTTTAAAAATATTTTGCATTTAAATAGTGTATATGCCCCTTTACACTCCCCCCTAAAAAAAAAACGCGGCCTTGCTACACTTCTGCATTTAAGAAGAGCACTCTTAAACACATTAGTTCAAAAAGGATTTGTAGAGACAAATTAGGTATTTATAATAGGGTCAGCGTAAAGCACTGGCGAAAAGAGTGATCGCACTAATTCTCGCGTTCGTAATTTTCAGGTTTTAAAGATTTTTATAATAAGCAAACTAACCACATAATATATTTTGAATAAAAAAGTAAGAAAAAATGCTCAACGCTAAGTTCCGTTCATACCTCTTTTCATTCCTCTAAGATATTGCAGCAGATGAAACGAAAAAATAAGGGCTTAGGTAAAAAATACCCCAAAAAATACTTAAATTTAAGCTAACAAAACTTTGTTAAGAACACACAGCAAATATAATGCGTACGCAGTAGACGTTTCGGGTAGAACAGATATTCTGCCCTTCCTCAGCTGCAAAACAATTAGTATACATCAAAAAAGTGTTTGAAGTAGAAATTGCTGTATTTCTGAAGTAGAAAAAAGAAATAGGACTGAGATCCCCGAGTGTCTTAATCAGACCTTGCTTTCCCACCTTATGTACATGAAGGATCAGATACTTAGAGCCCCTCAGAAAAAATCGTTGGCCCAGTTTCGGAAACACATACATTCTATAGAGAATTACGTAAACGCACACATTCAACAAAGGACTTCATAAGCACACACATTCAACAGAGGACTTCATATACACACACATTCAATAGAGGACTTCATAAGCACACACATTCAATAGAGGACTTCATAAACACACACATTCAATAGAGGACTTCATAAACACACACATTCAATAGAGGACTTCATAAACACACAACACACACATTCATTAGAGGACTTCAAAAACACACACATTCAATAGAGGACTTCATAAACACACACATTCAATAGAGGACTTCATAAACACACACATTAAATAGAGGACTTCATAAACACACAACACACACATTTATTAGATGACATTTATTAGATGATTTTAAATACTTTCACTTGAAGCCCTTCACATAAAAAACTGGGTCTTTTCAAGCTCAGAAGTGTTCGCAGGTGAGGATACGTGACACAGATTGCTGGAGGCCTGAAGTTCATTAATCAGTCGTTGTTTGTTGGGATTAATCACTACTTGTTTTTAAAATTAACCTAAAATGCTTCAATCCTTTCGCAGACCATAAAAACTACATGTGCTGATTTCTTTCGTAAAGCCGCCAAAGTAGGGAAGCAAGACAGATTAATTTAGACAGAATAGATCTTGTCAACAGGTTAAATAGGACAGATGAATTTAGAAAAAGCTGTATGTACATGTGTAAATAGTTCTGTTCTGTGGTCCTTACAGAAAATATCTGCCTTTTGCTGGAGGAAATTACCTTTTCAACTGTCGGAGATCTGTACGCATACTCTACTTTGAGAAACCGGCTTTTCCAAGGGGGTGTTATGGGAAAACACTGATAAGGGAAGGGGGAACGCTTAGGGGTGGAGAAAGATTACTCTAGGTGTCAAGTGGCCTTTTCTTTTGAAGGACATTCTCTTGGAAAAAAGAATCCAGATGCAGTTTTTGTTTTCCGGAAGCTTGTTTGATTGACGACAATAGCATCCTTAAACGGATCCAAAAAACAGTTTGAGGATTTATTATTATTTTTTTTAATCTTTCGACTATTTTTTTCATGCTAATTTCGTATTTTGCTTTAATTCACCTTCATGCACTTTTTAAATTAGTTTCAGTGACACAGACTTGTTAAAAATATTACAGTCAGTTACGTCGGGCGTATGTACATTTTACTACCATATTTCGTCAAAATTACATTTAAAAGCTGAATTATTATTCTGAAGGAATTTAAGATGCTCAATTTTTATCTACTAATTCATAAAATATGCATATGCAGTGAAACATCCTATAAGGGACCGAATAAGGGATACCTGATACCTCTATTTAAGGGACAGTTCTGTCGGTCCAGGTCTCTTTGAACGAATCACGGAAAAAACGCACCGGAAAAATGAGCACGGAAAAAAATCGCAGCAGAAAAAGCGCACCGGAAAAAAACGCATCCGGAAAAAAACGCACCATATTGAGTGGGTTTCTATTTTTAGACGATAAGAGAGGGGGGGGGGGCATGAATTAAAAAAATGTGAGAAACAAGTGGGCGTCCAAAACGGCGTAAACAGAGGTACATTACTGTATTTTGTATTTATCTGTATCGAAAATTGCCATTCAGACAACTTTTCCAAGAACAGTGGCCTGATTTGTAAGTATACAGTATGCAGAGTAGCCCATGGCCGTCCGAAACGCCTCATTGTCCTTTACCGTTTTATGATTTTTTTTTAATATTGTGAATTTTTTGTATCAGTTTTATACTAAATTTTTCATAATCTGAATGACCCTCCTTCCTCTCCCAATAGTTCAATTTGTTTGTATTCTTAGGACAAAGTCCAAAACTAGTCATTCAGTAACAAATTATAGCAGTTTCGAAAATTTTAAATGCCATCTCTCACCTAACAAGCAACCCTAAAAAAAGAATTCAAGACTCCACAGATTTAACATGCACGTTCTCTGTAATATGTTATCTCATTCAGTCTGATTTGTAATCAGCTATGGCTTGTTATTACTGGTTTTCTTTTTATAAGTGCAAGAATTTATTCAGATTCATGGTATTTTATCTTGTTAACTCTTTGGTTTTAAAATAATAATTCTTAGAATGAATGATTTATAAGTGATGATTAATAATTTTTATTTTTGAAAGTATTTAATTTAAATATTACTTCTTTTATTTTAGACATGCTTTTTTTTTCAGAATTAAATTATGGTATTAATAAGTCAATTCAAAAAAATTTCCTTAAATAACATTTTATATCAAATGTTAGTATAAGTGTAATGTTTTTAAACAAATTTTCATTTCTAAATGCTAAAAAAAAACCCTTTTTAAAGGAAACTGGCTAAAAATTATTTATAACTCATTTCTTAAAAAGTAAAATATCGGCTATATATAACTGTAATTAAAATTATTTTTTAATTAGTTTTGTTCGAATAGTTTTAATAATTATATTTTTACCAATATTAGTATTGCAAAGCTTATTCCCCTTCACCAACTTTGATCAAATATGCGCACCGGGAAAAAAGCGCATCATTTGAATGGGTTCATTTTTTTAATTGAGGGGGGGGGGGTGCGTGAAATGAAAAAATGTGAGAAACAAATGGACGTCCAAAAGGGCGTAAACAGAGGTACATTAGTGCATTTTGTATTTATCTCTATTGAAAATTGCCATTCAGATAACTTTTCCAGTAGCCCCATGGCCATCCGAAACGAATGCCTCATTGCCCTTTAGCTTTTGATAAAGTTTTGATAAAGTTTAGTTTTGATAAAGTTTGATAAAGTACCCTCACTTCCCTCTTCTACAAATTTGGACCTGGTATTTAACTGAAGGCTAAGTGAAAATACAAGTGTTTCTTCTATTGGGGGTATTCAGAGTGTGAAGCGTGTTAAAATATGTATGTACGTTATATACGTGTAAAAATGACACACACAAAAAAATCAAATACTTAAAAAAATGCACTTCACCAAAAAGCGCACTTTTGGATGCCCACTCCTATTTTTTATTTCAAGCGCCCCCCCCCCCCCCCACACACACACACACTCATCCAAAACAATATGCCCCTTCAATATTGTGCGCTTTTTTCCGCCTACCCTTTGAACAGTTTCGTTAATGTATTTACCTCTGAATAAAGGACACTCTATTTAAGGATACCGTAAAAAACTTTCAAAAATAAAATATAGGTTTCTGAGGCAAATTTCTAGACATACTAGTTTTGTGACAACATAACAATAAAAGGAAAAGTAAAGGATAAACCCGGAGGAAAACTTTCCTTTTTGAGTGACAAAAGACATTTTTGTACTACTAGTAAACAGCCCAGCCATATCAAGCAGAAGTGAAATTCACATCTGCTCTTCTCTCTAATGGGGTTGCTCTGTGTTATGTGAAAATGTGTGCAACCATAAAAAGCCATTTTAGTTCATTAAAAACGAACCCCAGCCTCAGCTTTTGTAAAAGTTCTCAATAATAAGAAATTATTGAAAAATGTGAACTGAGGTATAGCAAGAGAATAATTATTAATAATGCAGAAAAGACACAGTTTAAAAAAATGTCTTCTACTGTTTTTTAAATCTATTTAATATTATTTTGACCACCCAGGCGGTGTAGTGGCTTAAGAGCCATTGTATCAGGCCTTGTTTCCGGGTTCGAAACCCTGCTTGGGTATGGATGTTAACTTGTCCACACGGGGTAATGCTAGCCACCCACCGGGCGCCTCCCATAATAAAATGGCCACAAAATTGGGCCTTGGAATTGGCAAAATGCTCGATGCAAAAGTGCCCGCCCGTTTAAGAAAAAATGTTCCGATATTTTTTTTCTTGTTTTTTCATTATTTACATGAATTTAACTGACTGATATTAATGTTCCGGCATACGAATCAGAATTCAGTTTCTCTACCAAAACTATTTAATCAATGCTACAAAACAGGGGCGTCGCGAGTTGTGGCTGAAGCCACCCTGCAGTGGCGTAGCCAAGGAGGGGTCAACCTCCCCCCTGAGGAATTTTTTGCCATTCAAAATGTATGTTCTTCACATCCTTATCACACACATGTATGCATATATATGAGTTGCAGTATTCATAACCCCCCCCCATGAAAAATTTCTGGCTACGCCACTACACCCCTGAAATCAGTTAATATTACAGAGAATATTCGTGGATTATTTAAATGAACAGAATACAGACGCATGTTTCCTTTTTATCTTTTTTTATTGATCTTCCAGCGACTCAACGATACTGACACCAATATAGATAATCAACAATTGAAAGGTTCCTCCAAAAAGAAAGAACTTACTATCTTGCATTTAAAAAAAAAAAAAAAAAAGCTCTCTTTCATTTAATGCCAAAATGATGCAGCTCCACCAATTAGTTCTTGTGCTGTTCGGCTCAAGAGATGAAGCCTGCTTGTCGTGTTACTTTGTATTGAGGCATGAACTGTGTTTCACAAAGTCAAAGTGTGTTGGCTTGGTACAGAGGTGTGAGGGCAAAGGCCGCGCTTACCTCTAATCAAAATCAAAACCAGATATATCGAAAGACCAGGAATTTAGAACAACGGGCCTACAATAATAGAATTTTGCGTTTCGGGAAGCCATTAGAAGCTCCGACGCTACCGAAGGGGGGGGGGGGGGAGTTCTCTGCGACCCAGAGCCCGATCAAGCCAAATATGAGTTCGGACCCTACCTTTTTCTTTTAATACTATTGCAATTTTTTTAAATTTTGATGCATAAAAGTATATTACATTAACATATAAATCAGGACTAATACACATTCTCTGTTTGATTTTACTATGTTTATTAGACAAAAAACTAAACTGTTTATTAGACAAAAAATTTTCATAAAGTAATATTTTATGAAATATTTATAATTTTTTTAATTAAAGCATTAACACTAAAAAGCAAAACGGCCCCTAATAGTTATAGGCCCCTGGGCCGTGGCCCAGTCGGCCCGTGCGTTAATCAGGCCTTGCTGCGACCTCGTATGCAGATAGAAAATCGAAGTATGCGTTATGCACAGCTTGCGTAACTCAAAGGACTTTGACAGTGACTACAATACAGAAATGTTACATAAAGAGAAAAAAAAAAGTAGAATGTCAGTGGAGAGGAAAGTCGACCGCTGAATGCCTATCGCTCTGGCAGGTAGCACAGAAATGATAAGCCCAATTAAAAAAGTGAAGAAAAAAAGGGTGTTAAGACAAATTTGGCATCCGAGTACTGCACTACCGTAATATAAATAAATCAAGTCAATTTTCTGTCGGGATATCGAGAAAGGAAAGAAAATGCAGTTTAGGCTCCTGCATATTTTTGGTCTTGAGACATCTTAAGAAGGAACAGGAAAGATGTAATGTTTCGAAGAAATTTCGAGAAACAGCGGTTGCTTTGTTTATGTATGTATGTGGTAATGGTTGAAAGTTCCTCTTGAGAAATTTGAGGTTTGGGTATAGGCTAAGCTGAACTTAATATATGTATATCTGTGTATGAGTGTATTTCCAACTGTAAAGATTTTAAGCTCAGTTTTCAGTTTATAAATTTCTTTTAATTTTATATGGGAGCGCTTTCAGTTGAAATAACCATCTACCCCCACCTCCCCCTAAAAAAGATTTTTATAAGCTATTGCATTTCAGTTATTGTTTCCTCAGCCATCCTCGAAAAAAAATTCTGGCTACGCCACTGCTTCAGATTTTTACTATTTCAAATGCATTTGGAGCAATGCTAATATTGATTAAATTTTGTATATTAGTTATTTACATCTGCATGAAAAATTAGTATAAACACATAACTCTAGTGTGATAAAACGTCTGCGATAATAAACCGCGTTGTATAGTCTTCTATGATTTTTCTCCCTATAAAAAGTTTACTTTGATTTGAGAATGCTAATATATTAAAAAGTGACGCATACTATTAAATTCAACTATACTATCATGCAACCTCCAATAAATGCGTTTGTGTTATATATTTAATACTCTGTATAAACGTTTATAGGGAACAAAAAAATATATCGCAAAACACCGTTTATATGTCTTTCACCGATTTAAAACGATTTATAAATGGAAAGGCTTATAAATGGGACATTAATAAACAACTTTGATTATTACAGGTTTATTGCCAGTAATACAAACTTTGTAAACATAATAATTTTAAGTTTTTTAAAGTATTAAAAAGTATTTTAAAGTAAAACATATAAAAGTGAAATAAATCAATCGTTATAGTATTAGATCTTGGATACTGGACAAATTTAGCATTAATGCAATATGCACTACATAATTATTGTGCGATTTATGTTAATGCAGGCAATGAATTAAAAATATCTTTCATATTCGTCTGATGTGCTGAGTCTGAATGTTAATTTCAGAATTATGGATTGAATTAAATACATAAAATGTTTTTTCACTCGTACTCTAACCAACAAAGTAAGTTCTAAACTTTTCAATACAGTCGATTGCGCTTTTAAAACTACACGACACTCCATCAATCTTTTATTTAACTATACACCCTACCCCGCCTAGCATTTTAAAGACTGAGACAGAAAATTTTCGAATTTTAAGAAGGTTTTAAATGAAGCATTTTTGCTTTAAAAGGAGCACGAATGGATCCAGACTTCACGAAAACGACGTATAAATGTAAAAGTCAGAAACTTATAAATCAGGTAATGGCAACCTTTAAAAAGTTGTTGGCAAAACTTTAGGATGTTTGCATAGTCGAGGGCCGTATAGCAAGTATTTAAATGAGATTTTGAATGACTTATATATGTTTTATACGGGGTTTTGATATCTCCGCAGGCCGCATCAAAAGCCGCTGTGGGCCACATACGACAGGGCCGGTTTAAGGCGTAGGCGGTTGCCTACGCTTAAAGCCCTGGTTTCCTGCAGGCGGCCGGCGTCCAGCGACCAGAGTGATTAATGACCTTAGCGGTGCCTCTCGCGTCCAAAGAACGCGTTTGTTAAAAGTGGTTTGCTACTCGCGAAAGCGGCGGGAGGGGACGTCCAAATCTGATGGACGCTCGGCGATCGCCGCTGGCCGTCCAAATGTGGTGGACGCTCGGCGATCGCCGCTTGCCCTGGAGAATTCCTGAACGCACAAAAGAAATTCACACCATCCAACGTACCTTGGATTTTAACGAATTCACATTAAATGAGTACTAATAAGTAGTTATTTATTGTGAATGGAGAATATAAGTACTAATTAATGCTTGATTAAACAGAACTTAGCAGTCGCATATTTTCATAAATCACATTTTTTTTTTTCATAATTATATACTCAACGATACAAAAGAATAAAAAAATATATTTACATGTTACAAATGTATATACTGTTTGCTATTACACATATGCATTGAATGAGATATGAAAAATATCAAAGTACATTTTGTACGTTCTTTTTTCCAAACAAATAAGGTTTAATTCATCATTAAGTATTAATTTTGTATTTAAAGGGACTTTGTACCTGAAATATACTAAAAAACGAATTTTCAATTGTGTCTAGAAATGCCCTGTGATTATTTATTGTGTTTAGGTAAGCAAATTTTTTAAAAACATCCTATTTTACTTTTTGTTTCTTGATTCAATCCAGTGCCGCAACCTGGGTTTACGAGTTCCAGGGGCGAGAGTGAATCTAGGGGCCCTTTTCATGTTATATTTGGTAAAAACGAAAATAAATTAGCACGTTTCATACATTTGTATGTACTCAAAGTCAGAATTAAACGCTTTTAGATAATAACAGATATAACATGTAAGTATGTAGTCAATACAAAAAATAAATAAATAAATAAATAAAAATAAAATTCAAAAGAAAAGAAATAAAGGAAGAAAAAAAGAGGTATGAAAAATAGTTAGATGGATTTTGAGGCCCCTACGTGTAGGGGTCTGGGCATTCGCCCCGCTATGCCGCTTTGCACTGATTCAATCATTATGTACCTCTCGGCCTAGATCCTTCGTGCAGATAATTTTCCGTAATTTCCCAATAACAATATCAATCATTTTGTAAAAAATATAATACTTAGAATCAGGGGCGTAGCCAAGGGGGGGGGGGTCTGTTTTTACTCTTGGTACACAAATTGAAATAAACTAACAGCACCATGGTCTCCAAAAAATTCACGATGGTTCTTCATAAGCTGCTTTACACACTACAATAAGCGAAAATGCAGTGGAGTTTGTGAAATTTTCAGAAAAAATTCTTATTAAGAATTTTTCATGAAACATTCATAATTTCATGAAATGTTTCGAAATTTTTTTTGAGTGTATGTAGTACAGCTTGTTAAGTGACAGTTTCAAAATTTTGAAAATTTCAGTGTGCGAAGCGTTTTCAGCTTAAAACGAAGAATGCCTGCAAAACAACCGTTTTTCAGAAAGTGGACGCAGAAAAATGCCGCGCGCTCGCGCGCCTGCAGGAAACCACCCTTTAGCGACAGCGGTGGACAGTTTTTCACAGATGTCACCTCGGGCACTTTTTCGCGGTTGTCAAAGGCGAGCGCTGGACGCTGCCGCTCGCAGGAAACCCGGGCTTAAGTTTCTATCGAGGGACGCCAAATTTAACTTTTTTTTTTCGTATTTTCCTTTTTTTTTTTCAGATAGACGTACTGACTGCTCTCATCAAGCTTTTAAACAGTATTATTATCACAAATGCTTTTAGACACTCCTGAAGTCTCCGGCGTGTATTGTCAGGAAGCGTTCTTTGATTGCTTCGTTTTTCATTCATGGGAAACGTCCAGATGTCCACTGAGTGTCCTGGCCTCCACCTCCAGGCTATGCTAAATTGCCTTCTTCCGTACATCCTCTGAATGGTCGGAAGGGGTGGTCTTTTTACCTGCTGATTCATTACCTCCGATAATTATTTTGCGTTGTCACTGCTACCTTACTGCAGATCTTTGGGATCTGGATGTTTGGAAAAATGGTTTCTAAAGTTACCTTCCTTTCCGTTATACTTCAAAAGAAATGCCGCAAAAGATATTCGCCAAAACAGACAAGCTATAATTAATTTTGAACAAAGCCACACAAAATCGAGTGTTTTTTTCATCAAGTTAGCCCCTGCTTAAACAAAAATATTAATTTTAGACAATTCTGCGCCCCGGTGAATTAAAGTTCTGGGATATTTCTGCTTCCTAAGTTTTTCTCAGCCCTTAGAATCGGCTTTCCAATCAGAGCCGTGGCGAGGTTACCGCGGGGACGGTCTTCGCCTAGGGCGCAAACAGAACAGGGGGCGCAAAATCAGAAGGATCACGAGTTTTAAATAGTTTTTCTAATTAGTGTTTCTTTTTTTCCGTTTTTTCCAAAATAGTACATCTGTAGGGGGGACGAAAGGATGGATTTTATTAGTATAATGATTCCGCAAATAGGGGACGCAGTCGCACCCCAAATTTAACAAGCATTTTATTTATTTCATATCCTGGAATTTAGAACATCAAATCTCGCATCCCCAAATGAAAAACTGAAATGCCACTTCCCGCCTCTGATTCCGGTAATTAAAGAATTATTAAGTTGTCGTTGAATCTGCAGAAGGGGGGGGGGACATAATTTGGACAGATCTGCTAGGTTGCACCGGGCTACACTGCTGTTTCCAAATTAAACAGTAAACAGATATATATCGCTCCAGTAGACAGAGATTTTTCAGAGCGTAAATAAACGAAATTTCTATACAGTATAAAATTTCAAAAGATCATCCTAAAAAAAAGTTTCAAAGGAAGATACCGTGTTTACTCGCGTAATAGTCAACCTCTCATATAATCGCACCCCAGTTTAGAAGCAGAAAAAAATTGCTTTAAAATTACAATATTATGATGTAGAAAATTTTCCCTCATAATTGTCGCACCTACACTTTAACAATGATAAATTGGCAAAAAAAGTGCGCCTGTTACGCGAGTAAGCACGGTATATTTCGGATTTCACTCCCTCAGTACGTTCTGGCAAATCATAATATATTCTAGAGCGAGGGCGACAAAGAAATCGCCAAAGTCATTTCACAAGAACAGAAAAATGAATCAAAAAGTAAATTTTTGCATTTTTTTTATCTCGTTGGCAAAAGGGAAATGTGTCTAATTTTGACGCCCTGGTTTAACAAAAATGTTTAATTTAGACATTTCTACCCCCCCCTGTGAATTACAGCTGTGGAAAGCTTCAGCCTTAAGTTTTTTGTAAAAGGGATTTGTTAAGTTTTTTTGGCAAAAGGGAAATGTGTTAGATTTGACGCCCCTGCTTTAACAAAAATTTTTATTTAGCATTTCTGCACCCTTGTGAATTATACCTGAGGAATGCTTCAAATTCCTGAGTTCGCAGCTCCTAGAATCGTTTTTTAAGCAGGGTCGTGGCGCGGATAGCCCTTGCCAAGGGCGCAAGCAGAAGAGGGGGTGTAAAATCAGCAGGGTCACAGATGTTTAAATGGAGTTTTTCTAATATTTTAAAGGACAAAACATAAATATGTCTATCATGGGCGCCACCAGAATATTTGCCCATGCCAAGGGAAAACACTGCCTACAAAAATCCAGGGGGGTGAAGTGCCCCCTTTCCCTATGCTGCCGGCGCCCATGGTGTCTATAGAATAGTAAGAATTCATTTACTGGGAACTAAGCACAGGGGTGAAGGTAGAAGATTTTAACTCGGAGATATGAGAGACAATTTTCAGATCATAAATAAACCAAATTCCTTCGCGGTATGAACTTCCGAAAGATCATGCTAAAAGTTACAGAGGAAGATTCCACTCCATAAGACTCCTCTCCGCAATTACCGCCAATATTAAAATAAGTAAATATATTCATAAAACGAGCCTGAGCGATGAGGGAAAAAAATCAAACGGAAAGCAGAAAAAGATTATTTCAATTTGTGCACAGCTTCTGAATTAGAGACTTTAAATTGATATTTTAAGGATAAGGGCAAAAATTGAAATAATTTCCTAAAAAAGTGTCATTTTTGAAACCTTAATATCTTATTAAAAATACTTTTAAAAAATGATTTCTTTTTTCAAGGAAATGGATTTTCAAAGATCCGACTTAGTTTTTCTCATTGGACTTTTTTATAGGCAGGTTTACTTAAAAAAAGTTATTTTTGCTGTTTCCTTAAATGTACGGTTTCTTATGAAATTTATGGTATGAAAAGTAACTGCATGTTCATGTTGGAAGTGCTCTTGCTGAAGTAATTAATTTAAAAAGTGCTGTACTGATAAAATAAATTTGAAACAGACGGTTAAATTCACAAGTGTACAAGTCTGCCTTTGGGAATTATCAGAAACCAAAAGATAATTTTTCTGATAAACTATGCAATTTGTGATTGTGAAATTTTCGGACTCAGAAAAAAAAAAAAATTCTTATTCGCAAAAGCGTATGGGAAAGTTCCTCTGAAATACGACTCCTTTTTCAAGAATAGTCCTTTAAAAAGGAATCCTTTTTAATTTGTCTAAGAATTTTTCTGTTTGTTCATAGCTCCCGAAGGCTTATCTTATAAATAAAAATGAAATTCTGTTTGTTTGTTTGTTTGTTTGTTTGTTTGTTTGTTTATTTGTTTGTTTGTTTGTGGATTTGATTCGTATACAAATCCACAAAAATGGACCTATCGGCCTGAAATTTAGCACAGATGTGTAAAATAATATAGAATAAACCACTGTCCACTTTAAAACTTTGAAAGTCCACCCGTTCCCGGAATTTAAGAGATTTTTTATGCTCTTCACGCAAAAATCTTTCCGTAATTGTAACCCCTGTAGTGAAAAATGTGTGAAATAAAAATCGTGGTTGCCATGTGTGGCGATTTTGCCGAATAAAATGTCGTTCGTATACAAATCCACAAAAATAGACCTATCGGCCTGAAATTTAGCACAGATATGTAAAATAATATAGAATAAATTGTAGTCCACTTTCAAACTTTGGAAGTCCACCCGTTCCCGGAATTTAAGAGATTTTTTATGCTCTTCACGCAAAAAGCTTTCCGTAATTGTAACCCCCTGTAGTGAAAAAAGTGTAAAATAAGGATCGTGGTTGCCATGTGTGGCGATTTTGCCGAATAAAATGTTTTAAATTCTCAAAGTAAAAATAAAAGAATAATAATGATTTTTTTTGTTAGTTTATATTCGTAAGGTTATTTTTTTTTAAATTATAATATCGTGTGCATGGGAAATCAGAGCAGGAATGTAATGCTTTACACGCAAAACAATAAGAATTGAAGATTTCCGAGGCTAATGTGTAAATTTTTTTAGTTTGGCGAAAAAATAAAATGGCTGAAATATGGATTTTGAGTAAGTGAGTTCTTGCCCAGTTTTCGGCTTGGCGCAATTTATTGAGAGCTTAAGGAAATAGATTTTTGAAAACAAGTGCAAAGGTTTTATTAGAATACAGCGTTAAATTTTAATGATCCGTGAAGAAATAATGCAGTTATTAAGGGATTTCAAGCGATCTAACTTCAGAATTCTCGCCAATTGAGTACATTGATTTAAGTTGGGGGAATTCCGCCAAATTTCAGAAAATTGAAATCTTCTCATTTAGTACATCGGAGTAACGATGAATAAAACACATTATAGTTGATCATTAAAAAAAAATCGGCTGTATTAAGGGATTCCAATTTTAAAATAAATGCGTGCTACTCTTTGGCGGTCGAACCATTTCCCATATTGATTGCTGCTAAGTCAATGCTTCGAATGATTCCCTGAAAAAACTCTTGCAAAATGGCGTATGTTGGCACTTTGGCGAGGCTTAGATTTAAAACTGGATTTTATTTGAGACTGGTATATATAATAACACTGGTTATAGATAAAAATGAATGTTGGTATGTGTTTATGAGGTTGAAAAACTCCAGCACCGTTGCACGATGAAATTTGGTTCACATAAGTCTTTCATCATGGAGAAGGTTTTTATGCTATCCGTTTTCCTTAACTTGCCACTTGGTGCCGCAGCACAACGTTGAATTCTATTCCGTTTAGCCATTTGCTATGCGAATATCGTCCAACCGATTTCGATGAAATTTGGTACACGCGAATATTAGAACACGGAGAATATTTTTCACTATCCATTTTGCTGTAACTTGCCGCTAAATGGCGCTGCAAAGCATCAACTTCTATACCGTTCGACTGACCAGCATAAAATTTTTTATACTTACACATTTGAGCACGAAGAATATATTCTAACTGCGTTCCTTTTGATGTTACTCACCACTAGATGACACTGCAATGCATTATTATTTTAACTCGCCACTAGATGACGCTGCAGCAGGCCAAATTCTTGACCATTCAAACGGTCGCTATGAAAATCAGTATACATAGCTATTTGAACAATGAGAATATTTTGGCGTTATCCATTTTGCTATAACTCGCCACTTGACGGCGCTGTAGCAAATCATTACTTTATTGAACCACTAGATGGCCCTGCAGTGTATCACTTCTTGACTGTGCAAATAATCGCTATGAAAATAGGTATACATAGATATTTGAACACGGGGAAGAGTTTGGCGCTATCCATTTTCCTATAACTTGCCACTAGATGTCGCGTCAACACATGAACTTCAGGACTGTCCAGCCGACAGTCATGAAAATTCGTATACATCGATATCTGAATGCGAAAAATATTTTCGCCGTATCCGTTTTGCTAAAACTCGCCACTAGATTGCGCTACGCCGCATGGCCTTCTGCACCGTACAAACGATTGCCTTGCAATTCGGTATGCATGATTATTGGACACAATATAACGCGATATCCACTTTGCTATATCTGTTTATTACAATGAATAGTAATCACCACAAGTCGTAATATCAAAAAGTCCATTCATTCCCGTGCGAAGAACGGGTACTTCAGCTAGTTCCTTATAAGAAAATATAGTACTTTTACACGTTTTTATAAACTAAGTAATAAATTATAATAAATGATACTTAATAAACTCTTTTTTTATCAGCAAAGTTTTTAGAAGAGTGTCACTTTTCACAAAATTTTAAATTTAAGAATTTTCCCTGAAAGTTCCATACTGATACAGGTTTACCGTTTATTTCAAAATGTATAGAACAGCTTTTAAAAGGACACGTTAAAGAAGTTTAAGTCTCAATACTTAGTTTACTTATATTTAAGTGCCAAAATTATATTATTTTTTCTAAACTAAAGGCAGTGGCTTACTGCAAAAGTCGGAGGTCCCCCCCCCCCCCCCGCAAACATTACTCTGGGGCTCCTTTTAAATTAGTTATGTATAATTAATTACCAATCTTTTATACCATCCCTTGCACATTTATGATACAAAACTATTGAATATTTATAATTATAAAGATTCAAAATAAAAAATTGAAATAAATATCAGATTTATTAGTATAAATTTATTTAAATACAGCGATTATTTAAATAGGCAAATTTTAAAGACTTTTTTATGTACAATGAAATGAAGTGTCTTATTAATCACTGAGCACACTTTTATCAGGAACTAGCAAATGGCCCGGTCTTCGCCAGGCGCGGATCCAAGGGGAGGGCGGTTGGGGCGATCATCCCTCCTGAGCGAAGTCTAAAACTGTGTTATGATTTGTTAAAATATATTATGAAAGTATAATGAAAATTAAGTAGCCTTTTTCTAAGGGGTGTATGGCGGGTACTACTCCCCGTCCTTTTTAATCATAGCTCATACACAGATTTTATCAATAATATAATTAATTTCATAATTGGTGTAATTAATTAATTAATTATAAAGTGATTTTGCGAATTCTACCCCCAACCCCTGTTTCAGGTACAAAATCGCCCCCTCCTTGAGTAATTTCTGGATCCGTCCCTGGTCTAAGCACGGAGAGAATTGCTTTCTTTATTTCATTTATTTTGTTTAAGCACGCGAAATTTTTTACTTGCTTTTATGGAACTTTTAGATGACTCATTACATCAAAATACTTCCAATCTCGCTTTTTATTCCTATCTTTACATGAAAAAAATCTCATATTGGTCAGTTTTTATTGGACAGGGTATCGTCGGAGAAGCTTTTTAAAGGTGATACTTGGGAAAATTCTTTAAAAATCTGTAAACTGGTAGTGTCTGAGTGGATAAGCCACTGAACATGGTAGACGGTTTAAGTGTTTTGGTCGGTTTCCTCCAAATGTAACGACAATACGCGTTAAAGCCCCTTAAAAAAGTCCTTCGACCAAGGCACTTCTCCTCTTGTGTAGGCTTGCCATAACACAATTCAGACGAGAACTGGTAGATATTCGAAATTATGAAGTCATCTATGAGCTTCTTCATGTTGTTTTGCAAATCTGTGCAAAATTGCAAGCCGATCGATCAGACGGTGTGGATTTGTATTAACACAGATAGACAAATTTTCACATGTACACACATTAGATAATACTAATTTATCAGGAACAAGTAGCAATTTAAAGAATCATATCGGCGATTTATCTAAAAATGTGGTGCTACAGTTAGGGTTCAATTACTTTTCTCATTTAGAGGAAGTAAGAAGGAAAGCAAATGAGCTTGGGCAACCATACGAATTTTTTTTGGAGAGGACAAACTTCAAAATTATTTTCTAGAGGGTGTCAAATTTCAACAATTGGAATACCGATTTTGCTTTTTGATACCCTTTTGTTTACATCATAATCTAATATGCTAAATCTCATAATGAATGATCCATGTGTAATGGGGGGGGAAGCAAATGCTCTGCCTTGCCTCCTGATGAGCGCCCATGCAAATGAGAGGGGGGGGGGAGTAAAGTCAGCTTTCTATGCGAGGGGGCGTAAAATCAGATCTAGCCTACGCCAAAAAAAATGCCTAAAACCGTCCCTGCATCGGACCCACGGACGGGAGGTTGCTCATCTTCTATCTTCTATATAAATAAAACAGAGTGTAAACTGTCCGTTTGTCTGTCTGTGTCTCGCGTAGCTCCGAAACGGGTGATCGTAGACCGACCAAATTTTGTACGGAAATTCTCCAAGACGGGTCTCGACACACCTCGAAGCGATTTTTTCGAAATTCGAATTAGAAAATGTTTTATTTTATGTTTTGTCCGATTTTTTGCGATTTTTCTTGCGTAATACATAATAACGCCGGTCATTGCACTCGCAAGAAAACGATATTTACATCATCGTATATAGAGGAGAAAATTTTCTTTTAAAAACTGTTTGTTCGGACTGTGTAACATAATTTTTAGATTTTTAGGAATTTTTCAAATAAAATTAAATTTGACGCTGACTTTCGTAAAATATTTTTAAAACTGCTGCATCTTGAATTCTATCTGTCATAACTTTTTTATATTTCCCCAAAAGACGGAGCACACAATTCGCCCACTTTTAATAGAAGAAAGGAGGAAAAATATAAATTAGGAGAATTTTTACGAATTTTTAAGTAAAAAAGGATTTTCATTTCATTAGCACCTGCTTATAAATTTCGGTTTGATATCTTGCGGTTTGGTTGTCCTGGATACAGTAACAAAGATTAAAATTGCAGTTGAAAAAAATAAATAAAAACGGGTCCCGCGCCATATCTCGAAGCGATTTTTTGCGAAATTCGAATTAAAACATGTGTTGTTTATTGCCTTAATGCGCCAAATACTACTGTTATTGTACAACTAAAAGTCAAAGCCCGTTGTGAAGCAATTACAACGAGCGCTCTTCTGAAAACGTGAAAAAAGTTTCTCATTCAAAAGATTTCGTTTTGTGTACATATGTTATGTCGTAGGGAATAAATAACATTTGGACTAAGTGGAAAATTAACGGGTTTTTATTGTATTTAAAAAGTTCTTTTTTGAAAAATGAAAATAATTAAAGAAAGTTTTATTTAGGTTAATTTTACCCAGAGAAATTAAGTTTTTGGGGTATGTGAGGACATTATGGGGGGTTTTGTGTCAGTTGGATTTGTAATTTAGAGATCCATGTGCTTGTCATTAATTGCGCGCTAAATGACAGATACATATTTTTCTAAGTGAAATACCTGATACAGTTTCTTTCATAATGGGTTGCACATATGTTGAAAACTGCCTTAATGATTTTGATAATGAATTTTACATTTGTATTTTTTGTGTTTTTTTTTGGTGGCTGACAATTTTTTTTTGTGGCTGACAAAATTTTTTTTTTGTATAACGATCTTCTAGTTCCCTTAATTAATATATTAACATTAATAAATTTTAACAATTCTAATTTTTTACTAATTTTCTTTTGATTTACAACAATCACTACTGGGTAGCCATTTTCTTTTGGAGTCAGTACGATCCCGGCAGATACATGCGTTCCCGCGTCTTTGACGTTGCCAGATTCAAGGAACAAGAATTTTTACGGCCGTTCACGATGTGTTTTACATCTTGCAAATAATTTATAAGGAGTTATTAAATTCAAGTGGAAGTGCAAAGAATATTCGTTTACTAAAATATACACATCGTTATTTACAAAGTAATTTTTAGAGGCCGTAATTACGAAGTCAATAAAGAGTGCTGACTTAAACATCAACTCAATGGCCAACATTTCGCTGCAGCAATCGAAGTCTGAGTACGAGAGTATGAGGATTGCTATAAATATCAGAGCCAGCGGTGGCGTCTCGCTCTCCTGATTCGTTTTTTATTCTCTCGACTTCTCATGCGGCTCGTTTCTTCCTGATAGATGAGTGGAACGATGGTGGACAATGAGACAGGAGTGAAAGGAAGTTCCTAGGAGGGCCCTCCCATATCTAATCCATGGATAAGTTTTTTTTTTATGCATGCTTCCTTTAACTAATAGTTTTTTTTGTCAGCCACGCCAATTTTTTTTAGTGTGACATGTAGGTTTAATCCGGAAATGTAAGCTAAATTTTTAAGGGTAATAAGAGACATTAATATGGGATATTTTCTGGTAATATTGTTTAATTTGATTAATATAGAGTAAATAAAGATCAATCATAATAAAATTTGGTAGTTTTGGGACTAAATGAAGTAGATGTTTAAAGATTGGGCTCTAGAGTGCCTCATGTAAATTGTTTTAGTATGTTCAACAATAAGTTTTATGTTGGAAGATAATTGTAATGTAGTAAAATTTTTAAGCTAAATGTTATGTTAGTACATTATAATCGAGATTTATTCCTAATTGTGGAATCCTAGGGCAGAAGAAAAAAGATTGTAAATACATTGTTAAGTTGCAAATGATATTGCTTCAGGAGTTTTAATCTGATATAATTGTTTAATGTTAATAAATGAATTGTTTCCACAATTATAGAGTGTTTTTGTGTGCATTTTCTTTTTCACTCGAACTTCATAGGGTTTTTGCAGGAATTTAGATATAACACCAACGGTTTTGTACAGCTTTTTAAATCTATACGATCACTAAGCCATTTTAAGTTTATTCTTGTTGCTTTATTGAATCTATTTGTATTTTGAAAATTTAAGGAAATGGTTTATTTTACGGCACCTCTTTTGTAACGGTCAAAGAATTTTAAAAGTTAATTTACTTAAAATGAAGTCAAATTTTGAGACATTAAAATAAGTCAACAACAACAAGCAAGTATTTTTTTAAAGCCAACACATAGTTATTCTTATGTCCAAGCAGACGATTTCTTTGCTTGGCTCGATTTCCTTTTATAAATACTGGATTTATTTGTGAGCAGAAAAATTAAACTGCATAATCTAGAAAAACAATTTTAAAGCCTTTATAAATAGCGCAGTCTTATCTCTTATCTCTTTTCTTTTTCTAAAGGGTTGCAAGAGAGGGTG
>JAWZYV010019905.1:0-25551 GCA_038373885.1 Cheiracanthium punctorium | reverse complement strand
TTTTAATTATTTTGAATACAGTGAAACCTCTCCGAGCGACCACCCCTCTAAACGGCCTATTTTTCATGGCACGGGTTTTTAGGTACATAGACCTAATGTTAAAATAACCTCTATCAGCGGCCACCCGACCCTCGCTAAACGGCCACCGAGTGGGATTGCACATCTCATTTTTGGGGAAATTCTACTCACTCCATGCTTTAATTTTGAGCGGAAAAACTCAAGGTCAGGAGTCTGGCGAAGATAAGCGTATTTTAAATGCTTTTAATCAAATGTAAAATTAATTAGAGGTTGATTTAAATTAATTAACCAGTACGTTTGTGTATATAAACGTTTTTAAAAATGAATTTTTATGCCTTTCAGGCTCTCATTCCGTCTCTGACGAGGAATTTCCCGATGTTTGTAATGGCGAGCCAAATAAACTTTCAACACAAGCGACTTTAGGGAAAACCGATGAAATTATCAAAAATTCCGAAGCGGTTACAGACGAATTGGTTAGAGATCTGTTTTTAAGGTAAAAAACGAACTTGAAAAAAATGGTTGTTTAAGAGAAAAGTAAAAAATTAAAACAGACACAAATTGTATCCTTTTTTTTCAAAAAATGTAAGAAAGCATTAAATAAAGTACTATTTTCTCTCTAGCTAAGTTTTAAATTTCATTTTAAATAAGAAATATGTGTCAGACTTGTTTATATTACGAATTACAGAAATTATCTTATAATAGTAAATAAAACCCTTCAGAGCGGCCAGCCCCTCTGAGCGTTCAAATATTCTCGGTACGGTGGGGTGGCAGCTCAGAGAGGTTTCACTGTATTTGCTTCAAGAAATTATAAAATTCTACATTTCTTGTGGTCAGAATTTGATTTTTTTCTGAGATAAATATGTCTACGGGGAAAAATTATTCTAATTTCCGTTCTGTTAAAATGCATAAAAATTTTAATTCATAAAACATGACCTCTTAAATTTTCTTTCTAAACAAATGAGTTTTTAGCTCTTAAAAGATATGCATAATATATTATAATTTCATCTAATATTTTCTTTTTAGCCCCTATTATTATTATTTTTCCCTTTCAAAAATATTTTTTCTCCCGATAGATCACGCCAAAATTACACATTTAAGAATTTTTTGACACCCCTCCCCTGCAGCTTGGAAAGAAAAAACATTCCTTGAAGCCTTTGGTGCAGGTGAAGGTACCCTGCAGGACGTGGAGGATCGTGGGTATTGAATTTCCGCCCGGCAAGGAGAGAACACAATACCTTCCGCGCGTGGGCGCCAGACGTTTATTCTAAGAAATAAAAAAAAAAACAGCTTATAGGGCCAGCGCGTTACAGTGGGCCTTTGCACAACCTTTTTCTTGGACACAAAGTGCCTTACAATGTGGGTATACAGCTTGTAGGACCAACGCGGACACCTAGGTGCTTTACAGTGGGCCCTGTGAGAAATCGGCAAGAGTCCTTGTTGTGGCAGGTAGTGACAGGAAGATAAAGTGGGAGAAAAGACTCTGGGCTGAGCCTCTCAGAGTTCTTTAAGAGTTTTTGGGGGTTGCGCAATGCCATTTGGCGACAAGGGGTGAGCGTAAGTGCTGGAAAAAGTCCTTGCAAAGGCAGGACTTTTTCAGTTGTGGCGTGGCAGGAAGATAGAGTGTGGGCTGAGCCACTCAGAGTTCTTTAAGAGTTTCGGGGGCTGCGCATCGCCATTTGGCGACATGGGGTTAGAGTAGGTGACTCTGGGCAAAGCCTCACAGTGTTCTTTATGAGTTTTTCGAATAGATCCATTCACACACTTGCACGATGACATGTCAAGAGAAACTGGCGCCGAGAGCAGACGCAGTTTCCGACTCGGGAAGAGTTCGGTTCTATGTGAGTTGCATTATAGAGTGTATTAATTGATAGATTTTCCTTAGTTTCCCATGTGCCAATTTGCTTGTGAGAATGCTGCTGGTCTATTTTTCGCTCAGTGCTCTTTGCTGGTATTTTTAGGTGGTGAGCTGTTGTTAAGGGGCAGTGAAACATGTAATGATCTGCATCCGCCTCTTGACTACCACAGTCGCAGGTTCCTGTTGTGTGTCGTCTGAAGCGGTGCAGATACGCTGGGAAGGGGCCGTGACCGCTAAGGAAGGCTGTGTAAGTATGGGAAGGCGTTACTAGATTTGTGTTTGGGCGAGGTAGTAGGCGTAGTACGTGTGCCTTCCATTTTCTGTGTTCGTCCAGTGTATGGGTCCAGGTATCTATAACAAATTTTCTAAGGTGCACTATTAGATGTGTTTTGGGGGTTGGTAGGTCACAGGGGTGTTGGGCCAGAGAGTTGCCTCCTTAGCGAGCTGGTCGGCCCTTTCATTGCCTTCGATCCCCGTGTGGCCTCTGACGAAGTGTAGGGAGACCTTAGGTTGCTTTAGCAGCATTCTTCTTGCTTCTTGGACCATGGGATTGGTGGTTTTCCTATTCTTGATGGCCCAGAGGCCGGACAAGCTGTCGGAGAAGATTTTTCCACTTTCGTTGAGTTTTCTTAACCATTTTAGGGCTTCGTTAATGGCCAGGAGCTCAGCTTGGAAGACGCTGTTGGTAGAGTTTAGCTTGCCCTGCCAGCAGTCGATTTCATTTGACTCCCTGTAGACTACAAAGGCCGCCGCTGTTCCGCTCTCTGCTTTGGAGCCGTCTGTGAAGATCGTGATCTCCGTTTGACCTGGTGCAGCGGAGGGCGTAAGGTTGATGCGTTTTGGGGGGATAGTCTGGCTTGGGTGGAAGGTCCACCTTGCACATTTTTCTCATACGTTACCTGAGGAATTGGAAAGGTGCTGGTCTTTGGTGTAACGTTCAGCCTGATTATCTTTGCTCTAACTGCCTCCGCCTCCAGGTCTAGACGCAGCGGTGGGATTCCCGCTAGAATGCAGAGGGCATCTTTCGAGACAATTCTGTACGCCCTGGTTATCATAAGTAGGGGGGATTCGTTGGAGAGACTGCAGCCTTGTTTGCGTTTGCTTCTTCAAAGATTCTCCCCAGACTGCCGCAGCGTACAGCACATGTCTCAACAGGACCGTCTTATACCACGACTTCATCAGATCTGCGCTGGTGCCCCACGTTTATCCTGCTACTTTGCTGGCTCCCGCTTGGAATCGCACGAATTTCGTTCGCAGCTCTTCTATGTGTAGGAGCCAGTTTAGGTTTTCGTCGAAAGTCAGGCCTAGGAGCTTGAGTTTGAGGACGTGCCTGGCGCTTACTCCGTTGATCCTTATTAGTGGCGGCCTCTGCAACTTCTTTGGTTTTGAGAAGGTTAGCGCTTGTGTCTTCTGCGCCGCTAGTTGTAGTCCCAGGGTGTCTAGTTCCTCACAGAAGATCGGCAGGAAGGACTTCAGGTTACTTCAGGTTTTTAATTTAAACAGAGAAAAGGAAAAAACTAAAGGGGAAAATCTCACATTTCTTAAAAAACCAAAGAGACTAAAAATCTCGCATTTGTTCATTTCTCTATAAGTGAAAGAAATGTACGGTATTTCATTGAACTCTGAGGGGGTTGGGTTGAAAATTCCAATTTTTTCGTTGATTTGACATGGTGTGACTTTGTATTTCATAATTAGTAATAAATATATTCTTTACGTAGGCAAAAGTAAACATAACGAAATTGCAGTGTTCTCTTTTTCAGAGATATAACGAAACGATACGAGAGAAGAAATACGAAATAAATATTCGTTGAATTTATTTATAATGAAGAGTAATACAAAATTATCCATCGTTCAAAATACGGTCCTATACGACCATCCCTTGGGGAGGTGCTAGAAAATCATTCCGTGTGGGGGAAAATATAAGATACAAACAATTATTATGAAAGTAAAAACAGGTAATAAAAGTTGACTATTATATTAATACAAAACTGGCAACACTTAACATCTGCAATCATGGAAGTTACATCGCATCTCATTTTTAGTATATTAGAAAAATATAGTTTACAGTTTTCAGATTATTTTTTAAATTTTTTGTTTTTAACGAAACTTTGCTTCAGAAATAGACTTATTCCTACTGTGTGACTTCTCATGAGATTTTGCCAGTCTTCTCTGTCCATTATATCGCTCGCGTTCTCATTCAGA
This sequence comes from Cheiracanthium punctorium, assembly GCA_038373885.1. Taxonomy (NCBI): domain Eukaryota; kingdom Metazoa; phylum Arthropoda; class Arachnida; order Araneae; family Cheiracanthiidae; genus Cheiracanthium; species Cheiracanthium punctorium. Next base: position 21,476 of record JAWZYV010019905.1, on the reverse strand, counting down.
AACTCGCTGGCCTGTTCGATGAGATCTTCCTCTTCGTGCTGCAGCGCCAAACCGAGAGTCTCGCAAAAGGTGTCCGCGGACAGGGTGCGCTTCATGTACTCCAGGCAGCCCCTCTTCAGTTCGTCCACTTGGTACTTGTCCGCGATCCTGTACAGGCCGATCACGTTCTCCGCGGACAGCCCCTCCGTACTGCCCGTGTACAGATACTGCACGAATGCGTGGAATGGACCCGCTTCGCAGTCGTCTATGGTCACGATTCCGGTGGCCTTCTCCTTCATGTCGTGCCTGAACATGGAGCTGAACACGGGAGTGCGGGCTGCCAGGACGGCCCTGTGCAGTCGGAATTCTCGGCCTTGCACCCCGACGGTGACGTCACTTTCGTCGCCGCTGGCCAGGAGGCCTCCGAAGTCTCTCGCCAATGTCTCGGTCCCTGAAATGGAAAATCTGCATCAGAACTGATCATGACGAAGAGCTGAATCCCACTTGAATATAGCGTCGCACCGTTTGGAGCAAGCTCTGCCCTTGAGAGCATGTCCTTTGCAATGGGACAAACCAGTTCAGTTTGCATGGCAACCCCGAAAGTGTAAAAGTTTACTTGCTTACATTACTATATGTATTACAGCCTATTGTAACTGTTTTATACTTTAAAGGAGATTTATGAAATTTAGGGATTCTGTTTGGAGCTATTTCCAGAAAGAATTCTCGTGTTTTGTAGGATGTTATTTTGCTTCATAATTCGACAAACACGGAAAAAAAAGAAAAGAAAAGAAAAACTAACTAAAAACTACGCGACTGTGTATAGATAAAATAGACATAGTTGAATTGTATTAATTTCCAAATTGGAATGTTGGCAGCCATGTTATCTAGCCGTGCTTGTTACTGGAAACACTTCAGAGCTCAAATCTGTTTTACAATTTTCGTCAAATATATTCTAGCCAGACTTCATACTTCACTTTTATTTACGCTAATAGTGACACCTGTATAGACAGCCATCAGTATTCCCATTCAATGACAGTAAGTCTTGGCAACTTCTCGCCAAATGTAGAAAATGTATGGCAAAGCTGGGTGGAGTTTTGGGGGCTTATTTTTGGCGATAAAGTGCCAAAAAGTGCAAAATTAGGAACCTTCGAATTTACCAATACCCCGCCGCTATACGAAAACCCTTTAGGCGATTGTTTAAAGCACGTACTTCACATTTATTTGTACTGTTTGAAAAATGATTCGTTGTAGGAAAAAAACACAAAAAAAAAAAACACTCGAAGTTTGAAATGAACAACTACGGCAGGTCTAATAAATTCACTACAGTGAAAATTTCTACTATTTAAGTTCAAGAAGTAACTTTAAATTATTGCTATGCCCCCCCCCCCCACCCCATTGTCGGAGTGGATAAGACATTGACCGTGGTAGATGGTCGAAGTGTGAAGGTCCACGGATTCGGGCCCGTCGCGCGCTGGTCACGTGGTTCTAACGATTTGGATTTTGGGGCAGTTTTCTCCAGATGTCATATGAATAGCGTTAGAATCTTTTAAAATATCCTCCGCCCAAGGCTACCCCTTCCCTGTAGGCAGATGCCCTATGTGTAGGCTTGCCACAAACAAACAATAAAATACTGTACACCCTCTCAATAAAGTATTCGAGTAAGAAATAAATTTCCTTCGTTGATTTCGTACACATAAAAAATTATTTACCACAGAATTGGGCTGTACATGATTATAACTTTTCATATTTCTGTCGAGGTGTGCGTTTTTCTAAATCTCAATAGTTATTTGCAGAGCTAAAATAGGAAATGGCCTCACCATGGCACAGTGGTGATATCACTGGAAATGGTAGACGGGCGAAGTGTGAAGGTCCCGGGTTCGGATCCCGTCGCGCGTCCTTCGACCTAACCGTTCGGAGTTTTCCGTGGTTTTCTCCGAAACTTAGCGTTAACCCTTTGAGGCGCAACCCTTTCCCAATGCTGAAAAAAGGGCAGCCGTTGCCATCGCTCGACTTAACTACCAGAAATATGGCGGACGATCGAAACGTTCATCGCGTGCTACAGATCTAGAGACCCTTTTTTGCCTATGCCCTCCTTTTGACTAATTGAAGCATAAAACATTCGATATTCCCCCCCCCTCACTATTCCTGACCCTGATTACAACTGCATCGAGATGAAAACCGCTTCCTCCTTTCTGTAGACGAGTTGCCAACCTCGCAAGGGCGAAAATCAGTGGACTCGTTTTCGATTAAAAAACTGAATTTTAAAAGATCAGGGATGCATCAGCTGAAACTACATTCTGGATAAAAAAAAAATAAAAAAAACATTTTTTATGTAATTTGTTGCCAGAAATAGATAGTTTAAGAGAACGAAAAAAATTAATTTTGGGTCATGTTTTCTATTAGGTAGTCACTAGCTTGTAAAAAACTGGGTAACATAAAAAATATTTAATTAGAAAGTTAACAATTTTTATGCTTAAGGCGTTGGAGGATTAAACGAAACAAAGTCAAACGAAAAAATAAACATTTTTAAGAGCGATGGAAAAGATAGAAATTGGAATGGTTTAGAACAGTGGTTCCCAACCTTTTTCTAATAGCGACCCCTTTTAGACTTTTCAAAAATTTTCGTGACCCCCCCCCCCATCCGCCATGTTTGACCAATAAAAAAAATTAATAATGAAAAAATATATCTTGAAATTTAGAATTGATGTCTTTTTAACAGGTACTGATTATTAAAAGTATGATTGAAGTTGAATTTTACTGACAAGTTTGGCTATTCTTGTCTGAATATTGGTTAAAGCCAACCGCATGTCAGACATCTAATTTATGACTGGCGTTTGTCTTAATCTGCAAAGTTGGAGTTGAAAATCCAACTTCACGCAGGTAAGTGTGGATGCAAATGGCGTTAACATTTGACACGAAAGCTCAGAAATTATCGGATATGAGCAACGCACAGCACACCAAAATTGAGTTAACGGCTCTTCTTGGTATAAATCACTTGCGGAGGAGTCATTTTGCAAATTCAGAAATTCACCCTGCACTTCATCAGGAAGATCGGGGAAATCTAGAGATGTGTGAAATGGATTTCGCCCGAGTGCAACCTCTTGTTCATCGAACTCTGGGAAATATCTTTGAATTTCAGATTCAAGGGCTTCAAGGTGGCTACTAATTACACCCTTTAAAGTAATTGCAATTCCTATTTCCGATTCTTCTGTCTCAATGCATAGGTTCTCGAGCATTAGTTAACACTCCTCGATTCACCGAAATCAGTTTTAGTAGCTTTGATACAAAAGCCCTTATGAGAATAAGGATTTTTTCTTTCAAAAGGAAAAGTGAGAAATGATGTCTCATGCCAAAGAAACGTGAAAATAGTTTACTATTAATTTCCTGCAAAAGCGGTCTGCGGCGACCCCCGAAAAAAGGCATGTCGCCCCAATTGGGGGTCACGACCCCCCAGTTGGGAACCATTGGTTTTAGAACATGAAGCTGCACTTCTCTCCCCATTGTCAGCGAACGCCCAAACTTTTTGATGTCACATATGCGTGGGTTCCTGAAACCAGTCTGATTGCTGGGGCTCTAGCACCATGATATCGTAGAATATCAGTGACGGATATTTCTCGCTCTCGGATAGTCAAATACTTCGGATCAATAGCCGCAACTCTCCTTTTGGTGCTAGCACGATGAGTGCCGAATAGAAAAAGCGAGTACTTTTGTGCTTTCTAAGGTCTATCTCGACACTCAGGTCGATCAACCCATCAAAACACACGGCTTTCCCCCCTTTAGCAGTTTGAAAAATGCGCCTTCATCCAACGTGTCGGGGGAAAACGGCATTATTTACGACAATGAAACAATTAAGATAGGATCGTGGTAATGCACATCGGATATTTCTCGGATTGTGACGTCATGAGGTGAGAAGGCGCGATTTATTCGCTGCCGAAAGCTTTCCGATACTATGGTGGTAGAGCCGCAGGAAAGAGAAAAAGCCAAGAAGGGTGTTTCTTGCGAAGACAGATCTTTAAAAAATTTCAAATTCAAAAAGTCGCATTTTACGTGTGACGAACGATAAAAATCAGGAGAAAGTGAACAAATTAACCCTTTGAGGCGCAACCCTTTCCCAATGCCGGAAAAAGGCCAGCCGTTGCCATCGCTCGACTTAACGACCAGCAAGATGGCGGACGATCGAAACGTTCATCGCGTGCCACAGACCTAGAGACCCTTTTTTGACGCAGCTGGCTGTGCCCTTTTTTCAGCATTGGGCAATCTATCCAGATGTTCTCGCATTCTTTCATTTTTCAGCCGATGTCAGTGCTGTTAAAAAATAATCGTGACCATTCTTTTACGGGAAATGAGGTGCTAAAAAGTAAAGGATTCTCGTGGAGCTATGTCACCCGCAACTATTTTTATAGAAATCCAATCTATTCTTCATGACTGGCAACAGTCAAAACGTTAGAGTTGGGTCTTCCCAGAGCGGGATCACTGCGCCTTAAAGGGTTAATACGGCCATATAGAAAATCAGAAGAAATGTATCCTAAATCACAGGTCAAAAGGAGATGCATGAATAACCAGGAGCCTCCCGCCTCAATCAGGAGAGTTGGCAACTCTGCTGTAGTATGCTACGAGTAGGGAATGCAATCCCGCACTGTTTTGAGTTTCGCGGGATTTCTGTACTGAAACTTATGGATCCCTCATTTCATTTAGCTAAGAATTCATTTCAACAGAGAAAAATAAGAAAAAGTAAGATTTTACGCACTATGAAATGTAATAGAGTAATAATTAACATTTTCTATAATTAATACAATAACTTAACATAAATATGAAAATTACAGTTATGATATTCAAAATAATATATTAATTCTTAGTTGCTAAAAAAGAATGCAAAAAGGCAATGTAAAGAGTCACTGGTCTTCGTAGTCTTGGCCTAATTTTAGTAAAATAGTTAAAAGCGTGAATTTAAAAAAAAATTTAAAAGGCAAACTTTTTTTATAATGGATTCCTGATCGGTCGCTGAGAGATAAATTAGCATGAAATATTTCTGCCCATTCGGGGATTGGGAAGTTCGAAAAATATAGATTACAATATTGGATCCACACTGCCATTGGAGGACAATTAGAAAAGTTAAAACTTTCAAATTTTATATATTCGTGTATTGTGAGATAAGATACATACGTATCCAACCATTTTTGGTCAATGGATGATCGGGAAGGTGGCGTTAGATTGTAATAAAAATAATTTATTTCTCAGTTTTAATCCCGAGGGATTACGGTCCTTTGCGGTCATGGGATCGGGATTGCATTCCCTAGCTACGAGAAGTCGACAATTTCTTCTATAAAAGAGATTCAAGCTCTTGTGAAAAAAGAGCAGTGTAGTGAAACGGGAAACATTCTACATCGGTACTCACCCCTGACTTCTCGTGTCTGGTCACACTTCATGGAACAGACGACGGTGAGAACTCCTGACGGCAAGAACTTGGATCGTTCCTGGATCATTTCTGATCTTCTGATGGACATTTCGCATAGGAGTAATTGTGGCACTTCTATCCATCGATAACGCAGGCTTCCTCCTTTATATGCACGTGAAAGTGGAGAATCATTATCGAATGTTTCCGTGACTTCGTTCGCCAGTTCTTCCATGCCATCAGTCTTCTTCAGAAAGAGACTGTAGGTCACAGTCACGGGAGGACCCCGATCTTTTCTCAAGACATACACTCTTACACAGTCTAACACGCCTGCCACCATGTCGCCGTACGGAAACACTTCGATGCACCAGGCTGAGTCACAGAAGAAAAAGTCGGGACTCTGGTGGATGGCATTCTGCCCTGCCGTCAGCGACAGGAAGTCCGCTATCTCCCACTCGATGTGGATCGGGTCCCGCGCACCTTTCAGCTGACCGATACGTTTTCTTTCGGACATCTTGAGAGTTGAATGGCCAAGACTACTGCACGATGGGATTCTATAAAGAAAGAAAAGCGGAAAAAAATGTATTAAATACGGAAATGCCATCGTGGTTGAAATTTCTGAAATACACGCTGAACACATGTATGTAAACTGAACAAACATATACTATATGCAGACGGACGATTGCACTGAATGCAATGCCTTCAATCTTTTGTGGGGGGAAGAGAAAACAATTGCACGCTGTAGTCCAAGTACCCCATGTGAGTTGGGTCTCAATTTTGACAACCTTTCCTCAGAGCCCAAAGCGCGTTCAAATCTAGTTCACTAACATACCAAGGGCCATGGACTCTCTTTCTGTGACATCGAGGGCGCGGCAGTCACAGGCGCAAAATGAATGAAGAGTCCTTTCAATCAGTAGAGTTCTTGCGATGTTCTTATCACGTTTCTAACACTTTCTAACAAAGGGTGGAGTTCTGCCCCGGTGGTTCACGAAATCGTCGATGGTTAGCTGTCAACTGAGCAGAACCAGTTGTTTGGTTACCGACTGCGCTAACAACTCCGGAAGAAAACGGGAGGTCTTTTAGCCAATCACAAGAACTCCTTAACTCTCCTCCTAAAAACTCCACCTCAAGTGACCTCAAGGCCGGACAGAGTTAACGACGGCTAAAAATTAAAGACGAGGGGAGAATCTAGATGAAAGAACTGGATTCTCCCCTCGTCACTAATTTTTGCCGTCGTTAACTTTGCCCCGCCTTGAGGTCACTTGAGGTAGAGTTTTAAGGAGAAGAGTCAAGGAGTTCTTGTGATTGGCTAAAAGGCCTCCCGATGTCCTACGGAATCGTTAGCGTAGTCGATAACCAAAACAACTGGTTCTTCCCAGTCGACAGCTAACCACCGACGATTTCCGAAATCACAAGGGGAGAATTCCAAGCAAAGGTTGAAAAGTGTTAATGATTTCCGTTTGTCCGTCCATCCGTGCTCTAACTCTCGTAAATGGGCATCGGTTATTAGGAAATTTATGCAGGTTATTCCTACGTACAGTACCAAGGACCCCATTGAAAAGGGTGTATGCAGCATTCATATAGATCTTTTACAGGAGTACTCAAAAGAATTCCAATACAGGACGCTCTATGGGCAGTCATTCCTTAAAGCGTAATTTAGATATATTGAGGTATTTCAAACGGAACAAAATGGATACATGTTATTACTACGGATTACAAGATAAAGCTGTCCGAAAAAACAAGTTAACGTTTACAGTACTTCTACAGGAGCACTGAAAAGAATTCCAATGGAGTACAGTCAGTGGCAGTTTTACACACATTCACCCATTTCGAGCACACTACTATCCCTACTATTTGTAGTTACCTAATGGTCTAACGGCAGTCGTGTGTCTCCCTCGAAAATATTGCTAAATATCGTCCAAGCTTGGCGCTTTTTGTGGATAAATGCCAAATAGGGCACGCAAAAATGTTTCGAAAATGATCCCAGTTTGGCTATATTTTAATTTTTTGGCTGAAATCAAAGAATTTCTAGTGTTATAACATTAAGGTACGACGAAGGTTCTAAAAACCTCCGGCGCCTGGACTACTAAAAAGTATCCCTTGGCGAGTAGCTTTTTTTTTTTCATTAATACAGTCAACTCCGGTTATAGTGAACCTCTGGTGACCGGAAAATTTCGTTCAGTATATTCGAAGTTCACAAGTCGATGTTTCCAATGTTGCACATTCAAATACTGAAATACTGAATGTTTATTAAGTAAATCAAAGATAAATATTTATTAAGTAAAATAAACACAATTACATTTATGGAAATAATGTACATTTCCATTCAGTTGACAAAAGGTGCTGTCGCTTTTAATCTTTGACATTGCACTAAGAATGCAAAAAGAAATCGTCCAAGTTCAAGAGCGAAATTTTCGCTTTGGATTCACTTTCCAAAGTACCCTTCTTTTGTTAACGAATGCATTATAGCAATGAAAAAAATTAGAACACCCCTCCCATCCTGCCCCTTGTTTACCATTAAGTATGTGTTAGCCTTACCACACTGGCAGTTCACGTGTATTTCGGAACGGGTCCTTGATAATCTCTTTCTCTCTGCTCGAACACAAAAGAGACACACCCTTGGTATAGGAATCGAACAACATCCCCTCTGCCGTCCAAAAGTTCACTATAACCGAAGACATGGTTCACTAAAACCGAAAAATGCTATTGTACATTTTCTAATGCATGTGAATCGGGACTCAAGAAACCCGTTCACTATAGCCGAAAGTTCACTCTATCCGGAGTTGACTGTAAATTCAATACATGCTGTTCAATATTCTGTATGTGACTCCTAAAAATTTTTGCTTGCTTGACAACTTTCGATTTGACAACTTTCGTCAATCCCTGGGTATGACGATTTCAGTGGAAATTTTTAAAATCCGCCCTCTCATTAACAGATGGACATTCTACAAAACTGCACTCTTTTGTATTTTTTTTTTTTTTTTTTTAAGCGCGTGGAACATTTCAGACCGCAAAAAAATAAGAAGGAGATAGGAATTAAAAGGGCAAATTCCCCTTTCCCCGCTACAGCGTCCATGCGATACGTTCACGTTGTATAAGGGGGGGGGGGCATTGGTATTTTTAGCACCTCCCCGACAAGACTCGAAGTGCTCATGATTTTCATTTGCCTGTCCGTCCGTGCTCTTGCTGTCGTAAATAGGCATCCATTGCTACGAAATTTATACATATGTTACTCCTATGTACAGTTCCATGTACCCAATTGAAAAAGGTTCATAACTGTTTTACGTAGGGTTCCGGACCCCCCCAGAAACCAAAGAAAAAAAACCAATAAAACCCACACAGAAATGGGTTTTTTGGGGGTTTTTATTAAAAATTATCAAAATTTCTCCTTTCCTTCATTTAAGTCATTTGTTATTTGACATTAAACACATATAATATTACCTACATAACTTAGTGCATATATTAGATAAATTTATATATATGGCAGTTTAATTTTATTATAATTAATTTTCTAACTTCAACATAAAGAATAACCTTTTTAAAAATAATAATATCTTGAGTTAATTGTATCTGCAATATTTGCTTTGATATGAACAGGTGTAGAGTGCAGGTAGGGATAAAACTTAGTAATTTATCTCTTTAATAAATAAGCTTTCAAATACGAAAAAAATATGTAACTATCAGTATAGTGACAAAAAAAATCTTTTCCCAGCTAAGAGAAGAATGGGACATGTCTCTCTCTTACAGCTTACAAGCATGCATCTCAAGAATGAATTCGGGTTCAGGAAACCCTCCTGTATTGTATTAGTTGCTGCATTACTTTAGTACTGAGAAATATAAAACTAATTCATTATACATTGTTTATGTGGGATTTAATATCAGACATATTAATTCTAGATTTTGTAAAGTAAAATGAAATATATATATCTAAAGCAAAAATGAATAACTACTAGGGGCATTCAAAAAGTAAGTTACACTTGTTCCTCCACGAATGGCAACATTGCGAAACAAGACCGAAGCTTAATCAGACGATAGTTCAGTTCCACGGCTTCCAACGGTAGCCATTTCATTCGGATAGTGACAATCGTTGGTGCGTACTACGAGAAGGAAATGCCGCGTAAACTGGAAGCTTACTCCAACGTTGAAGTAACGCGGCACACTACGTTTTTGTGGGCAAAACGCTTCAAGCAAAGGCATTGTCCTCAAGCATGACAATGCAAGACCTCACAAGGCACGCACAACACAGGATTTGGCTCGCAGCTTCGGATGGGAGGTCTGGCAGCATCCACCGTACAGTCCCGAACTGGCACCCCTTGGAGTAAGCTTCCAGTTTACGCGGCATTTCCTTCTCGTAGTACGCACCAACGATTGTCACTATCCGAATGAAATGGCTACCGTTGGGAAGCCGTGGAACTGAACTATCGTCTGATTAAGCTTCGGTCTTGTTTCGCAACGGAGGAACGAGTGTAACTTACTTTTTGAATGCCCTTTGTATGAAGAAAATTATCAAATAAATAGTAGTTCTGCAGTAAGTTGGCCTGCAAAGGGTTTACTGAATTATATTCTAACTAGAAAATATAACTACGACTTAAAAAACATAAAGGTAGCAAAAAGATTAAAAAGGTTCATAAATTTAAAAAGTAATAGAAAACAGCCAATCAAAAACAACATAATTTTCTAAGTGAACAATAATATACTTTATCTATGGTGATAAAACAAATTAGGAGCCTTTTATGGACACCGGCAGAAAAAGATAGTACTGTATTAAAGTTGAAGTTATTTTTATATTTTAATTAATTAATTAATTGTTTGTTATTTTGTAATGAAAGTTTTCTTTTAGACTAAAATTATTCAGTTTTGAAATAAAACTATAAAATTTAAATCCAAAAAGTGTTATACTATAAAAAAATTTTTAGTAAAACCCTAAGAAGTCCAATAAAACCCACCTGGGTTGGGTTTTTTAAAACCCTGGTTTTACGGGAGAACCGAAAAGAATTTCGATACAGTGCGCTTTATGCTTAATCATTGTTTAAAGCCTATTTTAGAGTTATTCGTCTAATAAAAATAAATAAATAAATAAAAATAAAATAAATCACATATGTGTTATTAAGGATCACAAAGTAATGATCTCGATCGAAAATAGTGTATGTAGCGTAGAAGTACTGAAAATAATTTTAGTGCATAACTGTCTGTGGCAATGCAGAGGCATTCTTCCTTTTCAAGCTCAGTACAGTAACTATAATAAACGTTTATAGCTGTTTACTTTTCAGTTGAATGAAGAAAATAATTTTCATTAAAGTTCTTTTACAGGTCTCGCAAAATTAGATTAATATTGATGTACAGTTTATTTCAAAGATTATCACTAAAACTTGGCGAGAAATGTAAAGGCCATGGGTTTTGGCTTACCCAGTGGCTGTTGATGTCAGAGCTCGTTCTTGGCGGAGTTAGTGGGGGCGCCGTTCCCCGATGCCCTTCTTAAAAAAAAAAAAAAATCGCCCTGTCGACTTTTGATTCAAGTTAGCGCCCCGATGATGAAAAACTAGACACCCCCCAGACAGCACATAAGCTTAAATCAAGCTTGACATTTCTTTGAATTTGACGTATTAATACAAGCTTGACAGTTCAATTCATTTTAAGCCTGCAGCAAGCTTGAGAAGTCAATTTGAACTGTCAACCTTGAATACAACTTGATTACAGCTTGAAAAGGAAGCTTGAGTTGATGGCGCCATCTGTCGCTGGACATTAAATAAAGAAAAGTTCGTAAAAGTTGTGTTTTATTTTATTATCGCACAAAACTGGACATTAGAACACGCAAGGGGAAGGAATGAATGGGATAAGCCCCTCTGAAGTGTAACACGAGGGGAGTTTTAGTTTTATTTACATATAATTAACATTAGTAATTCCTAGGGAATGCAATCCCGATCCCGCGGGAACGGGATCCCGCACAAATATTTGCGCGACTAGTCCCGCGGGATTACGATCCTAATCCCGCGGGATTGATACTGAGAAATAATTATTTTTTATTACACTTTCACGCCACTTTCTCAATAAATGAACGAAAATTTTTGAATATTCATGTCTCCTATCTAACAATAAACGAATCAATAATTACAAATTTTAGTTTAAAGTTTGATTTTTTTTATATTTCTTCCAATAGGAGTGTGGATGAAACATCTAAATCTAAATTTTTCGCAAACTTCCAATCCCAAATGAACTGAAATATTTCATACTAATTTATCTCTTAGCGAACAGTCACGAATTAATTATAAAAAGTTTAAATTTCAGTTTTAAATTTTTTTAAATTCACACATTTAACTATTTTACTAAAATTAAATCTGGACCATGAAATGATTCATTGGATTTGTTCGATTTTTTACGTTCTTTTTTTCAGCAACTAACGTAAGTGTTAGACAATAACGTAAGTGTGTGAATGTAAGTATTTATAAATTGTATTTTTCTGTAAATTGCTGATTTTTAGCTACTAACATAACGAATACTAATATATTGAGACATAACTTAATATATCTTTCTGAAAATCGTGATTATAATTTTCATATTTCTGTAAGTTATTGTATAAATTATCTCATAAGATTAATTATTATTATTAAAGTTAAACTTCATAGTGCTTAAAATCTTACTTTTTCTATTTTTCTCTGTTGAAATGAAGTCCTAGCTAAATGAAATGTCAATCCCGAAAGATGAAAAACAATGCAGGATTGCATTCCCTAGTAATTCCATTAACTAATTAATTAGCCCTAAAATAAATTTTAATATAATTAACATAATTTAGTTAGTTAAGACTCATAGATCAATAAACAACAAGTTAGGAGTTTTTGAAAACGTATGGTATGGCCATATATATATGCTTATCACAAAATATCCATTAGTTAACATTTTTTCTTTCGTGATGAAGGAAAGAAAATTTCGAACTTTTTGGTGTATCAAGAAAATTTTTTGGAGTGAGAAACTTTGCTCCTATGCCTCGTAATTGCCATTCCTGGAATCTGCGCACCCATGCGCTAATAATACAAACGGACTAAAAAAAATATTAAAATCACTTTTAAATACATAGTCTTGTTCTAAATAAGTATAAATAAATAGGTAATTTTTAATTCAATTTTAGTATTCTTTAAAAATGTTTTATTTTTATGTCGGGAAAATGCAACAGTAAACAAAAATAAGTTAAAATGCTTGTGATAGTAGTATAGGGGCCCCAAAATAACCTCTGGCCCCGAGGCCCCCGACCACTTATGATCAGGCTCTGGCCGCCACAAAATAATTTATCATCAGTCATAAATGTACTTGACCATAGAATTAAAAAAAAAAGATTCTATATTTACACATATGGAAATTCTTCAAAATAAAATACAATTATACTACGAAATTGATTTCAAAATCAGTCGTTTGTCTCATTCGACACAACATGAGTGTTGCGATATTGAAAGTTTTAAAACGTGTGCTGCTGTTAAGTTTATATTATGTATATTTCCCTATTAGTAGAGCCTCTAAATCACACATAACATTATTTTAATTTTGATGCATCCAATGGAAAAATAAAAGAAACAGATCAACATATCGGAAAATAGATCTCGCCAGAAAACGGCGTGAACAATCACTTCAAACCTTAGTCATATCATCTCAACTCAGGTTGGCTGAGTGGTTATGACGCTCGCCTCCCAACTCAAAGGTCCCGGGTTCTATTCTAGCCGCGGACACTTGATGGAAACAGGTAAAATTAAATCGAAATTTCAGCGTAGAGGGGAAAATGCGTGGCAAAATAAAATATGTGGGGCGAGTCCGGTGCCCCGTGTAGATAGGAAAATTTTTTTTTTAGCTTTCTATGCCAAGCTTGATTCAAGCTTGAAATGTCAAGCTTAATGCAAGCTGGGCAAGTGTAAACTAGAACACTTGATTCAAGCTTGCATTAAGCTTACACGCTTGAAATTTTCAAGCTTAATTCAAGTTTATTGACTTGATAAATCAAGCTTGCTTCAAGTTTGATGCAAGTTTGCTGTGCTGTCTGGGCCTCATTTGGCCGCGAAGTTTTTTTTTATTTAATCTCTACGAAAGTTTCTTTAGTCCTTTTATTTGGTTGCCAACACATAGCGTACTAATGATACTTGAGAAATGAAAGGGTGGAATTTGCGCAACTTTTACTGTAATAGAACTCCCCACGCCCGCCCTCTCTCCTTCTCCTGAAAGGGCCCTGTCGGGATAGTAGCGGCTCGTCCGCCTAATATTTTTGTTTTTATCTTGCCGCCTTCGCAGACCGTCCCACCCCCTCTTATTACGTCACTGTTTTGCTTATATAAGAGTAGAACAACAGCAGAATTTGGTAGTTCAGACTATTGAAAAGACTTGTTATTCTAAACACTTAAAACATATATCTTCTGAAATTTAGAAAATTCCCAGCATTTTACAAAATGAAGTAAAAAATAAAAGCTACAGGAAACTAATTCTGGGAAAGCATGTTTCCAAAAACTAATTGTGTCATAAGCTAACAGTTAAGTTATTTTTAGAACAAAATATTATCAATTTAAGCTTATTTTCAGTTTACAATGTTTTTTAAAAATAATTCTGGAAGTTCTCTTCTTTTTTGATTTTTTAAATCCTTTTTGTTACATAATGTTATTTAACTAGCTTATTAAAAAATGTATTGGTTAAAATAAATATGTAATTAATACAATTTTAAAATAATTTTTCTTTTTGATGTTAAAAAGATTAAATCATTTAAGTTTAAGAAAGAGAATTTACTGCTTTTAAAGATTTTTTAAGTATGTTACAAAAATAATGCTTTAAAAAAATAAATTATTTAAACTAAAAATAGCACTATTAAAATATTTTAAACACTATTTTTTTTTTACCTATGGAGAATTCTGTGAGCTTTAAAGATGTTTTGATTTATATTTATCTGCTAAAACTTACGTATCTTATTTATGCAATTAGTTTCATTTATTTATTTTACGGATAAAATAATATTGCTTTTTAAAAACTTATGAAACATTTTCATGAATGAGCCAATATTAAGTTAGAAGTGAAAAAGGAAGTACAAATACATTTCAGTAATAGGATTTGAATTGGTACTGTACGCCCAACACTTGGATGCAATACAAAATTCTCATGATTCTCGGTCATTTATTCCTATAATCTTCTTTGCTCTGAATTTAATTTTTGCAATTTCTATAATTATCAATTGATAAATAAGTTAAATTGTTTTTTGCACTACTTCTAAATAAAGTCTAATAAAAGTTTATGTTAAGTAACTATAACTTTGAAAATCTTTGCCTGGTACTCATTCAATAAATATTGCAAACAAAAGAATTTTAATAAAATTCTTATTTATTTTATTAATTTTGATAATTTTTATACACCCTGCACTGCAAGAACTTTTATTTTTATTACATGCTAAACACATGTAACCTAATACATATACGCTGAAAGTCTTTTATTTTTGTTTGTTTGTTTAAAAGTTTGTACCAATAAAGGTGCAATATCGAATATGAATGTGATCAAGTATGAAAGCTAGTGGCCCAATGATAGTGCGATAAAATTGCGGAACAAGGAGTTATAGTTCCCACCCACCTATACCCTTCTGGCTAAAAAATCATAAAAATTATATCTGTCTAAAAGTTTCTGAAACCTTCTTCAATAAATGAACTATTATTCTTATTAATAATAAATATGTACGTAATGCAATTTCGAGAAAAAAATTAAGGACAAAATTCATATAATAAATAAATAGTATTAAAACCTCTTCTTTATTAATTAAAAACTTCTAGTTTTGTACAGATATAATTAATCATAACATATTTTATTTATGCGATATTTAGGGCAAAATATTGTCTACAAATAAATTTTTCTCGTTTGCTTACTTTTACAGGAAATTTTCTCCAAAATAGGAGGGGGGGGGGTAAGCTAACTATGCATTGTAAGTCAAAACACACATTACAACCCTACAGTGTCAAAGCTTTGTGGATAAGCCCTAATCAAACTGAATTTCTGAAACCTTCTTCAATAAATGTACTATACATTCTCATAAATAATAAATATGTGTGTAACGCAATTTCGAAAGAAAAAAAATTAAGGACAATATTCATATCATAAATTAATTGTATTAAAGCCTCTTTTTTTCCATGAAAAATTTCTAGTTTTGTACAGATTTAATTAATCATAAAATTATATTTAATGTCATATTTAGGGCAAAATAATGTCTACAATTAAATTTTCCTAGTTTGCTTGGTTTTACAGGAAATTTTCTCCAAAAGAGAAAAAGAAAAAAAAAAACTAGGTATGGTAGAAAAAAAAAAAAGCTAACTATGCATTGTATGTCGGAGCACACATTACAACCTACATGTTAAAGCTTTGGGGATAAATCCCAGTGATTTTGAGATCGTTGCAAACCAGTCTCTATACATGTTATCTACCTGTAACATTCTCGTTAAACTCAAAAGGGCCCTTTTTTAATCCCCAAAGACATTAAAATGCTCATAGACTAGACACCCCTATGCTTTCAAAGTGACTAAAATGATTGGGAGCAGAAGGATGGGCGAAGGGCTGGCACGTGGTCCCGAATAAGGCGATATGCAAATTCACCCCTCTTCCTTCCGGGGGGTCAAACTGCCGCGCGTTCCCCTCAGGGTTGGCAAGTTTTTGACCATTGATGGTTTTATCCAGTTTTAACCATGGCTTTAACTGTCATGTCGAAAACCTCTTTTTGACAATGAGTGTCAAAAACCTAAAGTTCTGTCCCAAAATAGTGTAAAAAATATTTTCTTTTGCAATAAAATTGCATATTACAAATTTCCTCATTTTTTACTTTAGCACTTGAGTAAACTTTTGGAAGATTTTGGATTTATATTTTGTTTAAAATTTCCAAGCATAATTTTGGTTCAACAAGCTGCTTAAAAAACAAAATAATAATAATAAGCTACTACTGTAACTATGCAAATATATATGAATAATAAACATAAATCAAAAAACTAAGTGTCATAAATTTACTGTGCTTGTTCTGAAAAAATGCACACCCTGTTTATGGCACACGCATTTGGGCCCGTGCCTGGGCACACATGCAGAAGCAGGCTAAAAAATTGAGTTTAAGCTATTTATAGGGGCACAAAAATTGAGCCAGCAATATGTAGGGGCACGAAGTTTTAAAAGTGCCCTGGGCACAAAAATGTTATTGTCTGGCCCTGAATAAATGAATTTAACATAAAATGAAAATTATTAGAAAATGTTGAGTGTATTGATAATAAAAAATCATTATTTTGATTGCAAATTATAATTAATTTACTTACCAGAGAATATTTATATTGTAATATGATACAGAATAATATTAGTAATGGATTATATTTATACAGAAAAACAAATATTTATACAATTTATGAATAAGTAATTTAATACTGACTTAGCTTTAGAAAAGCTCCCTTTGAAAAAAAAAAAAGTAAAAAGAAATCATGGCATAAAGGTATTAAACTAATTACTTATATTCATAAATTTCAAACAAGCTGATCTAATGAAGAAAAAATACATAAACACACACAGCGAGTACTTTCAAAAACATATTTATATACCATTTTCAATATTTAATGTTAGCATGACAAATAATTTGAACGGTGGTATGCAATTTTAATTTAATTACATTAATTGTAAAATAAAATATATTAAGTTAATTTAATTAATTTCGTAACTTGATATTTGAAATAAATTGTGACTAATGACTAATAAAAAAACATGTATAGGTTTTTGACAGTTTTAGAATCTTTCCGATATGTCATGTCAATAATCACTTTTTGACGTCAAAAAACCAACCCTGGTTCCCCTTTCTGGGAAGCGAAGAAAGAGTACAGATGTTTTGTTCATGAATACAATGTCATGTTGCAATAGTAATGAAGACTCATTACGTCAAATACTATAAATTAAAAAGAATTTAAATGTATCCCAAAGGGTTTCTTTTTTCGCTCTCTTTTTTACTTTCCGAACATGTACCATGTAAGGAAAGTATTGTAATCATGAAAAAATTCGACTTCGAGATTTTGGTGTATTGACACGTTTTGATGTCTTCTGAATTCATTTATGCTATTTTTACGAGATGTATGTATGTATGTATGTGTGTATATGTATGTGCGTTTGTATGTGTGTGTGTGTGTGAGTGAGTGAACAGGATAGCTCCTAAACGGGGCATTCGATTGAGCTCAAATTGGGTATATATGTTACAAACCACCGTCGCAAGACCGGTATTGATTTTTATGTGTATAGGACTTATAGTTTTTCTCGGGGCTACGACAAAGATTTCTTTACATTATGGCCTATGGGGAGAAATTCTTGAAAGTGCGCTAGCGTTTAAACGGTACATTCGATTGAACTTCAATTTGGTATATATGTTTGAATTCGATTAAAATTATTTAAATGGTTGGTAATGATCTTAATCGTAAATGTTTGGAAAGTCGAGTGGAGTCACTCCAGATTTTTTATTTTTAAGTTACGTGTTGTTCATAATTTTATACTCTTGAATAAATAAATATGCTAGTTTGGGAAGGAATTTTACTTTTCTGTCCAGTTTGCTGCAATTGCGAGATTTAAAAAGAAATTTTGGTTTAAAAAAAATATGATTTTGTTTAAGAGCTTGAAAAATCGCATGTATGAACACAATAAATATCACAAAACTTTTTAAATAACTTAAAGAACATATGCTCGAAACTGACCCTCTGGATAATCACATAAATCATTTAATTAAAAGTATTGCTAAAAAGTCAGGGGTCTGTCCAGGTCGAAATTGGGTCCGAAAACGGACCCTTCACAAAATTCAACAAGTTAAAAACGGACCCTTCACAAAATTCAATATCGGAAAAACGGACCCTTCACAAAATTCAGTTTGACCAAAACGGCCCTTTCACAAAATAACTATTGCACTTTTCAATTGAGTTTAGGAATTATTATCATTTAGCGATCGCCGATCGGCACCCAATAATATCTTGGCCTAAATGCAAACAATGTTGATGATGATGATGGAAGGTAGGTTGATTGGAGGCCCTAAGCCAGGGGGGTAAATTACACCGCCTACGATTGCAGTTTGAAGCAGACGCCTGCACTTGTTTGTTCTTCCTCTTAAGTTCCCCTCACCTGCTATGTAGGAGCTCTCTTTCTGGGAATAAAAATCGGACTAGTAGAGAGCGCTCATTTATTATTTCTTTTCATGTGAGTAGTGTTTATGCCAAAAAATTAAACATCAAGACATATTCCCCTATAATATTAATAAGGCTCATTGCCAGAAGAAAAGGTGATGACAGCTGTCATTCTCGGATAATTACAACGTTCTTCATGAATAAAGCCAGTGGCGTATGTAAAAAGGGCAGCCAGGTTGGGGAGGAGATTAAAAGAAAGCACTTTGTTTTACAAACTGGCACATTAATGCACCATGTATTAAATGTTCAGAAATCGTTTGATGCAATCTCAAAATGATTAACTTAGTCCTAAATCTTATTCTAAAAGACAGACATAAATTCAGATCAATGCAATGTTTCAAAATCGCGCAAGCGTTCTAACTCGCAATAATTCGTTTTGCATTTTGAAATGAACCCGTAATTCTCTAATGTTTAGTAAATATCTGTAACAACTATAAATAATCTGAAGTAGAAAGGCCATGTAATGATTACACTAAAAGCAATCATTAAGAACAACTTGCAAGAGTGCATAACATCCAATTCAAAACAAAGGGAGCTGCCGTCATGAGCTGCCATCATTACGTGGCTAAGTCTAAGCTTATTGTTTACTAATTCACAACTGCATACTTATCAAACATAACATCCTTAGGGTGAAATCATTTTCAACTCCCTTCTTTCCCCCCCAACTGAAAGCGTAATGTGCCAGATGGCCCTTTTACATTGCTGAAAAAACAAACATTCCAAGGGCATCTTTCAGATCACGCAAATAAAAGAAAACAGAAAAAGTAATTATTTATAAAAGGACATTTTATCTCGTTGCATTAAAAAAAAAAAAAAAAGCTGATTGGATTTTTTTGAAGGAACAGTTATACCTCCTGTTTTGTAAAGGGTCGTTTAAACATCAATTTTGACTTCATTGTATTGTCTCCTGTATAAGAAAACTGTATGGTAAGGAAGGAGAAAAAGTTTTAGCAAATAAGAAAAGAAAAACGGACCGACATACCCAGGCATAGGAGGGGGGGGGGAGAAAAAGGACTGCCAGACGTTAAAGGATTCCCCGGTGCCGCGCCCTGTTTAATCGGTCGAGAATCCACACTGTGGAATGTGAAATGGGATAAATATAGGTCAATCACTGCTCAAAGCGGGAAAAGGGGGGGGGGGGTAGAAATAGTGTAATACTGCATTTTTTCATTCTTGGGAGTGAACAATAAAGCATAGGAGTGATTTTATTGGGATTTAATATCATTTTAAAGAGCGGTCATAGGGGTACACTACAGAGAAATGCTATCGGCATAGGCAGGGCCGTAGCGAGCAATTTTTTGCTAGAACCTATCATTTTTTGCTAGAAGACTGAAAATTTATAACTTAATTAAATTTTTTAAACTTAATTAATGCATGGGCACATCTTACAGACTGGGAATTTTCTGTTTGGAGACCATATAAAAATGTACATTTGTATTTATTTGGATTTAATCTTCCAACATTTATTATAATCATTACTGTAAAATTCTGTGCCTCTTTTTTTTTTTAAACATAAATTTGTGATTTACTGTAAAATATTTGTGAAACATATTTAAGGAATAAAACCCCAGGTCAGTGTTTTGGGGATATTCTGTGTAAACTGACAAGTAATTTTTCTTTAATGGTACAAGTTGAAATTAATTTTTAAAATTGTTAGCTAATTTCTCCCATCTGTAATTATCTGCAACTTATTTTTGCTTTCCCTTCAATTGTTTAAATTTAACTAGATTTAAAAATTGCATTTTTCACATCGTTAGTATTAGAGTATTTCTAGTCGAAACTGACAGACATTGTAATATTTAAAAATTACTAAAGTTTGAATTTGGGGTGTAAATAAGTGTTTAGTACCTGCAATTTAAAATCAAAACTACCATGGCCTACGTTTATTATAAAATCTGTTTTTTAATCATTTAAAAGTAAAGATTTAAAGCTTTATATTTTTAATTTTAATCGAATTTTTTTTTTAAATATTGTTCCAGGGTATGACTATCCCGGATGTTCAGTGAACAGGAATTATTCAGTTTTAGCCAGCTTTTTTTAAGGGAACTAACTATACCTATTTTGTTTTTAATTTTTTAAAAAATATTCAATTCTATTTCGTGATTGCTTTCTTGCTCAAAAATGAAAAAGAAAATTGGAAGAAGTTCACAAAATAAGGAAAGATTCACAAAAATAGAAAAAATTCACAAAATTAGGTATAAATTCACAAAATTAGGTAAAATTTCACAAAAATAGGACCCTGGGAAAGAAACCTGGACTGACCCCTGAAAGTACTTTGAAATGAGACTAGACCAACAGTTAAAATTACATAATAAAAATACAAAGAATAAGTATCTTAGATCAAAATGAAATAACATTATTTTATTTAAAAATCAATAATTAATAATTTAATATTTCATAAAATTGGTTAAAATGCATTACTTTCTTTTTTAATGACCATCTTGAAGTTCATCAATTGAAAAAATTACTTTAGTACTTTTAAAATTATTAGAAAAAGAAACCGAACATTCCGTTATTACATTTTTATGCAAAGAATTTACAGACTTCTTTTCGTATTTGGAGCTTATTCATACCCGTAATCGACAATATTGAAAAACTGTCAGAAGACGAGTGAAAAAACATTTCAGGAAATTAAGTCCTTAAAGCTGTAATTTATAATCAAATTGAATCGGGCAATGAAAGATATAGTTTAATTCAACGTCTGTCATAAATCACATCGTAATTGGTATGCAATGAGCATCAAATTAATCTTAAAGCTATGAGCATTTAAAATATAGCAAAATAAATATTTTCTTACACTTTCATTGAAAGCGTTTTATCTTTTAAAATTTATTACATACATTGTACGAGTACCTGAAAAATGTTGCTGTTGAAAAATGTTGTTTTTTTAAGTCTATTTCCTGCCAGCATGAATGATTATAAAT
>JAWZYV010019904.1:0-52355 GCA_038373885.1 Cheiracanthium punctorium | reverse complement strand
TTTTTTTTGTTAAATGTGATTAGATTTTGATATTTTGTGACAATTTATTCAAAAATGAAGATATTTGACGATTACGAATAAATCACTGAAGCGAATGAAATAAAATTTAGTATCGTCACAGGTGTGTAATATATATATATATATATATATATATATATAAAAAAAGTAATATGTTTAAAAACAATTTGGATGTGTATATGCATGCATATATATATCTGGAGGGATTTAAAAAAAAAAAAAAAACGGGGTTCCTATATTGTGATTATTCTGTCCTAAACATTATTTTTTATTTTTTTTTTCTCTTATTTACTAGATTAATCTTCTGTCATGCAATAACTTATTATACATACTTTGTCAATAATAATAATCATTATATTTTTTTAACAATGTTATATTTAATTTTGCTATACCATTTATTTTATTCAATCATTTTAATTTATTATTATTCAATATATATTTATTATATTAATATACCTGGATATTCTTAAAATTTAATAATATTACCTTTTAGTATTTGGCAACTCCTATACTTTCTTCTTTCCACTTTTACACTTTTATTTAGTGGCAACGCCATTTTTCACTTTTTACAATTCTTAGCATTGGCAACACATATCAATTGTTCAAAAGAAATTTCCATGTGCTCAAGGTCTGGTATGTAAAATATTATTTTTCTAATTTTTGTTATCTTTTTGATTTCTTCTTTCCTTTATATAGTAGGGTAGGGCCCAGATGTGTGGAGTTAATATCTCTTCTGATATGCCACACAACCGAAACCCTACTATTTGGTTTGCTGTAAATTATAATCCACTGTTTGTGGCCCCTGACGATGGTGACAGTGGTTATAATTTCCGTTCCATTATATTATCACAATAATTCTTGCAGTTTATTTGGCTTCAAAATCTGGTTTCTAATTCTTGCTAATAGCTGTTATATTTTTATGCGAGATATGCCTTATTTTTAGTATGTTTTGTGTTTTACTTGTTAGTTACATATATATATATATATATATACATACGTATTCAGTGGCGCAGCCAGAAGTTTTCATGGGGGGGGGTGGTTACGATTACTGCAACTCATATATGTATACGTGTGTGATAATGGAAGGAAGAATATATATTTTGTAAGGCAGTAAATTCCTCATGGGGTGGGTTATGATCCCGCGAACGCCTCCCCACCTTGGCTACGCCACTGTATATCTTGTAAGCTTCAACAAAGATGAAGCCCTGCATCCTGCACTACCTAACTACTGTAGTCTACAATGAATGACCTCCTAACTTCTGCTTCTGAAAAACAAACTTTATACTGTACACCTGCAACTATGTAACCGAAAATTAAAAAAATCTCGAAGTCGAATTTTTTCTTGATTACAATAATTCCCTTACATGGTACATGTTCGGAAAGTAAAAGTTACAACTCCACTTTCTTCTTTCCGAATTAAAATGCCATAAACTGCGATTTACTTTAACATTCCTTTCTAATATATTTATTCGAGTGGGGGGGGGGGGGGAGGAGGGTAAACGAAAACAAATTTTAGGTTT
Source organism: Cheiracanthium punctorium (assembly GCA_038373885.1). Classification (NCBI taxonomy): domain Eukaryota; kingdom Metazoa; phylum Arthropoda; class Arachnida; order Araneae; family Cheiracanthiidae; genus Cheiracanthium; species Cheiracanthium punctorium. Next base: position 50,817 of record JAWZYV010019904.1, on the reverse strand, counting down.
CTTTTCGAACTATTTTAAAAGAAGTCCAAAAGTGTAACATATAAATGGAATAATGGAAACATAATGGATAACATATAAATGGAACCAGAAGAAATCATTATTCTTTTTGATATCTTTTTGTTCTAATAAATTAGGATTAAAGCGAAAATGATATTTCTTGTTTAAATGTCATCTTTCGTGGGTTAAGAAAACAAACTAGCAAAATCAACACAATAATTTTTAAATGTTCCACGAATACACCCGTTAACATTGCAAATGCTGTGAATTCAAACCAATATTTGGGTTGATTTTAACCCAATAAACCATTTAAATAAATAGTTTGCTTATATTAATAAACATACGTTTTAAAAATGAATAAACATTATGTTCATTTATCAAACATTTCGTTGGCGCTATTTCAACCCAATAATGTTGTTGATTTAACAAAACGTCTTTTACTGTGCATTAAAAAATAATTACTTAAAAATAGGTACTAAAGGAAGAATTATTTACATCCACCGTCAAATGGAAGCCTATAACGGATTACAGTTTTAGTTAGATATACCCAGGCGCGTAGCCAGGAAAAATTTTCGGATAGTGGGGGGATAGGCTCCTGGAAAATTTTTCGGGGGGGATATGAACTTATATGTGTATAAGTAGACGGAATTTCATCACTAATCCAAAAATGTCGCAAGGGATATATCCCGATATCCCCCTCCCCCTGGTTACGACCCTGTATATACCTTCTCTGTATGATTGTTTTGTTTGGACGCTAAAAAGAACGACATAGAGAAACAATGCTAATTCTAATGTTGATTTTCGAATTTCATTTAGAGAATGAAAAATTTCAATTCAATGATCACTGAGTTGAACTCTTATATGAAAGCTCATAACAGATCAGAGTTTTAGCTTGCGATTCCTTGGATATTGGTTTTTGCTTAATTATGTTAAAATGAATGACACCCTCTGAAAAAGTCATCTACTAAAAGCGAAATTTCCTACTTCAGCTTTGAGAATAGTTAAATAGTTTTCGGAAAACGCATACCTCTACAAAAATATGAATGATTGTGATTATACATAGCCTGTTATTCATGTTTTATGATACATAATGTTTAATATACGAAACCAATATCGGAAGTCTGACTTTTACTGGAATACTTTTTGGAGAAGGTGTACATAAAAATATGTACGAAATAAAAAACATATATTTATTTAACTGAATAATGACCCTTTTAAACGCTCTAAGGAACCACATAACAAATGATAACCCCGTGTAAAGATGAATGAATTGAAAATAACAAAATGGCAAACATATATTTTATTCACTTTCATAACCTTAATATTTCGAAGAGTTAAAAAAGACATCCGCGAAAAAATATTGCAATGCTCATTTTAATTTTCATTGGAATCATCCTACTGGATTTCCTTAGGGAAAAAAAAGTCTGTAAAGCCACAGTCAAAAATGAAGGGGTTGTAGTCTTCTATAATAAAAAAATACCTTATTAATGTATTTTTTTAGCGTTGAACAGAAGAAAAAGTCTGGTACGAAAGGATTCATTTCTTAAACGAATGAAGAAGAATAGAATGAAGAATTATTGAAACCGTTCATAGTCATTAATCCCCCCCCCTAGCACCGCATGCATTGCATTTGGAATGTTTGCATAATCTTTTGTGTTACGCTATTGGATTCATCTGTTTTTCTATTAATTGGACAGTATAGCTTTTTCCGTTTAGATCTTTAATTGTTTCATTCGAATGCGCCATTTCTTTTCCGTGCTTTGTAAACACGTACTGCAAAGAAATTTCTTATATATATATATGTATTTAAAGTTTAAAAAAAACTATTTTTTATGGGATAGTTTTTAGGCATGGATTCTTGAAACGCTGCAAAGGTTGATGAGCGAATTGAACTTGGAATACACTTTTAATATAGACAGGGCCCGTCATCCCATTTTTGGGCCCAGAGCCAATACACATTTTGGGGCTTTTGCAGTTAGGAGACATTATATTCTACGCATTTGCATTGTTTTGAGAACGTATAGCTACAGAATTATATAGAATACTTAATATATATTAACTATATTAAATACTAAATATGTAAATACATTGCAATAATGAATATTAAAACATTGTTGTAAATACGAATAGCAGTCATTTTCACAAATAATAAGTATCTACACTTACTACATAAACTTCTTTAAGCTATCCATGAAAAAAATTACAAAAATTAACATACGCGTCTTAAAACCGGTCAGATAGTTTTGGTAATAAGTCCCGCTAGGTATGGCTGAGAGTTGGATTCGCGAATTTTGACCCAATGCGCATGGGTTTTGAGGCCTGAATCTCGCACACTCATTGAACCGAGGTTCGGTTGCGTGACGTCAGATTAACGTCAACCGAACTCTGCAAGGTAATTGGATGGGATGATGTTCCTCGGATGAGTTCCGTGTGACGTCACGCAGCCCAAAGTTCGGTTAACCGATTATGCGAGATTAGATCCCTGAGAGGATCCGGAGTAAGGTCAAATGCTAGAAAACGATGCCCCAAGTAAGTACCACTTTAGTAAACGACTTCATCCTGTAAAAATCCGCGGAACCTGTTAGGGCAGCGGTTCTCAACCTTTTAACGTGCCCCCCCTCACATTTTTCAGCATACATTCAGTTTTTTAATCTTTAACAATGAATATTGAGTCGAATTTTCTACACAATAATGTTATCAGTAAAGTTTGAATGAGCATTTTAAGCGAAAATGGATACATTTTTGAGTAAAAATGAGAATAAATAACATGATTTTTTTTAAAACATGCATCATTACTTGCTCTTTGGTTTTCCTCCCCCCCCCCCCTGGCCAGTGCTTTGCGCCCCACAGGTTGAGAAACGCTGTGTTAGGGAAAGAAACGGCAAGAAAAACAGTCAAGAACCGTATCTTTGAGACATAAATCTTTATTTTATATATCAATAAGCGTTTTGAAAGTACATCCAACGTAATATTTTACATGTAATCCCAACCTAACAGGAGGTTCTCGCCTCTCGATTCAAACCCTAAGTTTTAAGAAAACAGTGAAAGAATAATAGTTCAACACGGACACTTCCTGAAGGCTAACCGGATATCCAGACGGAACAGCGGTTTAAGAACACGGGTATGTAACACCACAAAGAAACCAACACTGGCTGAAAACGGTTTAAGAACAAAAGAAAAGAATAACAAATGGACACTCCGTGGATTCTAACCCAACCTCAAGACGGAGCAACGCTTTAACACGGGGATGGAACACCACACAGAAACCGACCCTGGCTGCAATCAATCCCGAACCATAGACAGAACCTGCAGTTTAAAAACACGCATACAGAATAATAATTCGAAACCTACCAGCAGCCGAAATCAACGCATAAGAATACCGTGATAGAAAAATACACACACAAAAAAATAAAAATTTACACTACCGGCATTCGAACCCAACAAACAGAGGAAAACATCAGTTAAAGAACACAGTTAAAGTATAATACTAGACATTGGACATTCCCCCCATTCAAACCCAACCTCCAGACAGAACAATGGTATAAGTAAACAGTTAAGGAATAATTCTACAACATGGACACTTCCTGGATTCTAAGTCATTATCATGAATGACCGATGATTCTTACTGGAGATTTTAATGTTCATTTTCGCTCTCAAGAATCTGCGCCGTTTGTTAATTTTTTAAAAGAAAAAATTGATCTAACTATGAATACTTCTCGACTTCAATCAACAACGCGTTTCAGTACAGCGATAGATGCTGTATTTTCAGGAAAATGAGCCAATTTAGAGAATAACATTTACGTTTCACATTATAGTTACCACAAACCTATCATTTCACACATGAAAAATTATGATGACATTAAGTACCTATTTCCAATGAATAATATGAATATAGCATTTAAATAATCTTTGTAAAGTACATGAATCATAAATATAATTAAATTCTAATATGATATTTATTTTAAGTTTAATCATTTCAGTGATATGTGTCGTATACGTCAAAGAAGTTTTACTTCAATCGCGCGTAAAGATTACACGCACACACATTTTTTTTTTTTGGGGGGGGGTTGGTCTATTTCTTATTTTGTATGAATTTTCTTGACAAGTTTCGACTTAGGATGGATTTTCAGGGCAGTTATTACTTTTATCCAGCGAAGGCGTCCACGTTGAGTAGATATCACCCCATCTTCCTGGAAGTTTTTAACTTTGATGACGCGTTCATCCATACAGATGTGGGTGCCGTGTATTCTTATTTTCACTTGTAAAAGGACACCAGTGACATGTTTTTAACGACGGGCGATGTCGAGGAGTCGCGTGAGGCCACACGGGGAGTCACGTGGGCGTCACACGAAGTTACAAGGGGCGTAGAGAGGGCGCCCAATCTAGTCACGGAAGGCGTAGCCAAGGCGTCACGCCAGACACACTACGCCACAATATCTGGGACAATTTAGAATAATGGATTGCTGCATTCGCAATGAACCCATACAGTATCGCAAACATCATCATTATCCAAATTCTAAAAATGGTTTTTTTACTTTTAAAGAAAAGTTGTTGGCCAATGTTGAAAGTGGGTCCCATACCATTTTCATTTTTTAAAGGACTTCGTTGACGTGTTTCGAACGAGGGGCGTAGCCAGGGCGTCTCAGGAAGCAACAAGGGGCGTCACGGTAAGCCACAGTGTCCGGTGAATTGAGTAGTACTGTTTGTTGCAGAATGACCCAGTAAACTATTGCAAAAAGTAATTGGATGAATGATTCCATAGAGTGCTTTTTGCTCGTAAAGAAAGATTTCTACTAGAATACGAATCAGAGATGTAACACCTGCGGATTGGACCTCTCGAAAACCAAACTTGTAGCGTCATGGACGCAAGCTGTTCGACAACGATCGAGTTCCAATTTTGCACAGATGTGCAGAACCATACACAAGGCGGTATGCGACTACACAAGTCTTAAAATGTCCGTTGCCCCAACCTTTGAACGCCAACTTATGGTGGGCCACCCTCACATTGTTCACACACACACGCACACACACATATATACATACATACATACATATATGTATATATGCATATGCGAACGCATCCTGTAGTCAATAATGGATTTTGTTTTTGCAATATCAGGGAAATGACCATTCCCTTCTTTTTAAATAAATAGTTCTCAACGGAAAGAAATCGATGGCTTCGTGAAGGGGAATTCACCTGGACGAAATTCCTACAAAACGATTCCGGTGAACTATCAAAATGAGTTTGAGGCTACGATCCCTTTTCACCGACCGTAAGCGTTCTATGATTTCTGATGTCTTGTCAGCAGAACGCTTTAAGGACTTTTCTAACGGAAAACAAGACAGCGTTTTTATCCGAGAAACGTCTGCTTTTGTGGGCGTAAACTTTGGACGTAAACACCTACATGGACAGATTGAAGCGAAATCGGCTCAGGTAGGCGTTCACTTATGGTAAAAGCCTATTTGAACCAGTTTAAGGAGAGCATGCGTTTAGTCGACAAAAACACTCGACAAACAAGGGTGTTAGAATGTAGAATGACTAAGAACTGTGTGCCACTGCTCACATAAAATGGTATGTTTGTCTACAAAAGGATCCTTTCACGTGGTACATCGGGTCTGGTCTTCATCCTTTGTCAAAAAGTCCCACCCTCCACAAAAGAACTCATCCAGTAAAACTGCCCGCTGTCATCATGTAAAATGATCATCATGAGTACTCTATTATGCGTGTTAGTACACAAAATTTTCATTCGTTTTAGGCGTCTGTTTATTGGAAAGATCTCCCGGATGCCAGCTCTTTTCGAAAGAGAAACCGTGCTGTTTGCGTGCGTCCACTAGGGGCGCGATCCACGCCTTCTTGAACACATTTGAGAGTGATCTGCTCGCATAGGCGTTGACCTGGATAGGGAGGTAACCGCCTCTCGGAACCCATCTACGGACTGTGGAGGCACTATAGACCAATCGTGTCCAAACTTTTGCATAGCATACGCCCATTTTTATTCAGAATCCAATTTAGATACAACCACTCGAGCGGCTTTAGGAATAGAGCCCCTTACATTTGGGAAACATAAATAGGGGTAGACAGAGGCTTTAGTGTAGGAGAGGAAAACTAATAAAGTGATTGAGATTGAAAGGGCTGTTTCTGACGAAGAGGATTGCAGGATTCATTTTTGAGATACTGGGTAGGGAATCAAAGAGAGAGGGTTCGATTCTTACATGGACGGTGTGCTTCGGAATGTGCAAATGCCTCTTTCTGACGTCGTAAGAATACTAAATCGCAAGAAGTAAAAAAATTCCGGGCACGAAACGGCTTCAAAAGTCTTCAGTCAGTCTGGAAACAGGAGCCCCTTGAGCATCAGGCCCATTTATTTATTTTAATGCCAGATTATTCAATTCGGTTTCATCAATGTGTTTGCCTGTTATGGCTCATTGAGTGAAAATGAAGTCTAAACCTATCGAGTTGCGATTTTGCCGTATTTTTGCAGTACAGCGTTTTTCGATGGCCCTGCATTAGAACGGCCCATCCCTCAGGGGAAGCCACCTGTGCTGGAACGCAGCCTCTGTTGTCTCCAGCGGATCTTCTCTTTTGCAATATCAGGGAAATGACCATTCCCTTCTTTTTCAATAATTCGAACGACTTGGAAACCGATCGGTGGTTTAAAGGGGATTTTGCTTGAACTCCATTTCCGCAAAAGGATTCTGGTGAGCTTTCAAAATGGCCTGTGACTGTTGTGGGGGAAGTAATGTGTTTGTTAGAAATAGGGTGTGAATATAAAGCTAAATAAAAGAAAGCATTTTGGGTTTAAGTTATCGGCCGGTGTGTGTGTGTTTGTTAGCTATGCAGTGTCCATATAAAAATGAATAAATGACAGCATGCTGGTTTTATGTTATAAGCTGGTTGGTGGGTGTTAAGGACATTTCTGAGCGGTTCATTAAAAAAAATAAAGGTAAGTGCTTTTGTTTTCAACGAATCTTTGCAATGTTTAAGGTTTTTAATATGATTTTTAAATGGATATAGGATGTTTTTGATTCGGTAAAAGGTGGTTGGTTGGTTGTTGTTTAATGGCACAAGGTCCAGAAAGGACATACTGCGCCAGACAATGTGTATTTAGAATAAAATAACGCTTTCGCATAAAAGTTGTTGCATAAAACATGTAAAGCTAAAATCCGTAAAGTCTAAAACTGATAAAATCTAATTGTAGAAAGGTAAAAAGTAGATAAAAGTGAGCCAAGGACGTCTGGATGGGGGCTCCCATCCAGATACCAGTCAGAGAAAGGTGTATATTTCACACTGAGTAAAACAGATTAATACGTCGAAGAAATGAAAATAAATTACAGTGAGGGGTTTCACCCAATATATCGTCAAGTTTGGGATGAGAACAGTTAAAAAATATTTGGTAAAAATTATTAAAAGCTGTACAAGAAGTTAAAATGTGACGAATGGTAAGGTGAGTATGACAATGTGAACACTCTGGAGCAGGTTCACCCAGGAGTAGGTGTCTGTGGGTGAGTCTCGTATGACCAATGCGGAGACGAGTTAATATAACATCCTGCTTTCGATATGAAAGGGATGGCCAATGAGTGAGATCAGTTCGGATAGAATGCAGTTTGTTTTCGGTTTCACCTGCCCATTTATTGATCCAACTGCTTTTTATTATGCTAGAAATGCCAGACTTTATATCCTCGTATGCGAGATAGCCAGTATACGGGATTGTAGCATGCCTGGCTAATGTGTCCGCCTTATCATTACCCGGTATCCCAGTATGACTGGGTACCCAGCAGAGGAGAATGTCGTACCCACGATTTGTCAGCTGTTCGTGCATGTGTAGCACTTTGGGAATATAGCTATGAGTAGTGGAGCCTGATTGTAGATTTTCTAGTACACTCAGGGAGTCAGAGTAGATGGTAAATCTGTATGTCTTCATTCTAGAAATGTATAAAAGGCTTTCATGGATGGCCAGTAATTCAGCTGTAAATATGGAACAGAACGGAGGAAGAGTATAGCTGCAGGTATGATTATTTTCGACAAAGGCAAAGCCAACATAATTATCAGATTTTGAACCATCAATGTATATTTCTTTATATTTCTTATATGTGTTTTGGTGATCATGGAATAACTGTTGCTAAATTTTTGGGTCTGTATCCTGTTTTGTGAAGCCATTGAATGGTTGGAGGTACGACGTCTGCAGTGTAGTCCATGGCGGAATTTCATGAAGGGAACAAGGAGAGACTTTGACATTCTCCAGTTGGGTACCAACGAGACTCCTACGCATTCTTAGTCCAAAGGGAGGAGTACATGAGGGGCGATTTCCGTACAGACGGTCCAGACGAGTGTCCAAAATAGAGTCCTTCAATGGGTGGGATGGATGAGAAAGGATGCGAAAGTAGTTGTTTAATGACAGCTTGTGACGGATATGGGTGAGAGAAGGCTCATGACAAGTGATAAAAAGACTTTGTATGGGTGATGTTCTAAAAGCTCCGGAACAAATGCGTAGTGCGGTGTGATGCACTGTGTCAAGTTTTTTTATTGTTGACCTGCAAGCAGATCCATATATACCACAGGCGTAATCGATTTTGGAACGAATTACTGCACGGTAGATCCGCAACAGGGCGTCACGCTCCGCTCCCCAAGAAGTGTTGGTTAATACCTTTAGGATATTTAGGTCCTTTTCACACTTGTTGCGGATATATGAGATATGATTTGCGAATGTCAGTTTCTTATCGAAGTATATCCCTAAAAATTTTGTGGAGTCACGTATTTCTAGTTTTGAGCTACCCACATAGAGCTCAGGATCTGGATGGATCCCGCGTAAACGACAAAAGTGCGTGCTGACAGTCTTTTCTGCTGAAATGTTAAACCCGTTTGTGGTACACCATTTTAGGATGCGATTGATGGTGTTTTGGAGCGGTAAGTTTTATGCTAGATGGATGCTGGATAGACAGTACTGGTGAAACTGAAAAGCATTTATTTTCTACTTGATGCGTGTACTATTGACATGTGTAATGCCTAGACGTTATTAAAATTGCATCTTTATTCAATGGTAATACTGTTCATTGGAACTGATACGAGTAAAATGTAGTTACACAGAATTATAAGTTTATAAATATCCTACGTAAATTTTAAAGCGTCTATATACCTTCTAATGCAGCGTTTCTCAACCTGTGGGGCGCAGAGCTTTTGCAGGGGGCGGGGGCGCGAGAAAAACTAATGGGCAAGTAGTGATGCATGTTTAAAAAAATAATCTTATTTATTCTCATTTTGACTCAAAAATAGATCCCTTTTCGCTTAAAATGTTCATTCAAACTTGACTGTTACATTATTGTGTAGAAAATTCGACTCTATGTTCATGGTTCAAGATTAAAAAACTGAATGTATGCTGAAATAGTGAGGGGGGGCACCCCCTTAAGTTAGCCTTTCTGGGGGGGGGCGACGTTGTAAAGGTTGAGAACCGCTGTTCTAATGACTTCTAGTAAGCTTTGGTGGGAGCACAGTCAGCCATTCTCTGTGCATACTATATTCATAGACTGGTGTATTCTGTTCCACATGCACATTCACGGACGTATATAAGGGGGGGGCTTGGGACACCCCCTCCCCTTAGTGTAAGCAAAAAACGCAATACACCTTTTTCTGGGTTAACCCTTTGAGGCGCAACCCTTTCCCAATGCTGAAAAGAGGGCAGCCGTTGCCATCGATCGACGTAACGACCAGCAAGAGGGCGGACGATCGAAATATTCTAGACACCTCAGACAGTTTCACCTCTACATCTGTGGCACGCGATGAACGTTTCGATCGTCCGCCCTCTTGCGGGTCGTTCAGTCGAGCGATGGCAACGGCTGCCCTTTTTTCAGCATGGGGCCATCTATCCAGCTGTTCTCGCATTCTTCCATTTTTCAGCAGATGTCAGTGCTGTTAAAAAGAATCGTGACCATTCGTTTTTACGGGAAATGACGTGCTCAAAAGTAAAGGATTCTCGTGGAGCTATGTCACGCGCCGCTATTTTGATAGAAATCCAATCTATTCTTCGTGACTGGCAACCGTCAGAACGTCCGAGTTGGGTGTTAACAGAGCGGGAACACTGCGGGTTAAAGGGTTAATGAATGCTCTTAAAGTGTAGGATGTATTACAATTTGGGCAATTTATCGACAAGTTAAGAAAACATACAGTACGCATGTGAAGGATGATTCGTAAGATCTGTTGTCACATATTCTGAGGAAATGAGATGGTCACTTGTTACAATGGTAACTAAAAATAGTCAACACGCTTTCATTACTTTCACCAGCATGTATGTATCAATCTAACGGAATCTTGTCTTTCAATTTTAAGCCACAGACTCCCAGACATCCAATGAGCTTGAAATTTTACAGATCTATACAGAATCCAAAACAATACAAAGAGTATCGAATATAGCACAGGAATACCCGAAAGTTTCCTATACATTAAATTATATGGAGAGTCATTGCGTAAAGCATACATTTTAGAGACATCTACTTCAACAAATCTGAAATGAATACAGGATATAAGAGATTACATACTAAAGCCCTCCATGGAAATTAATGTATGTAGCCATTTTATTTTTTGTCAAACTTACTTCCAATGACCTCAATCAACGGCAGATTTTCTTACTCCCGAGATAATATCCTTTACAAGACATGGAGAGCAATACATTAGCACTGACGTTAACGACGTGACAAAAACTCAAAGCATTAAAGTGTTCAATGTCAAATGACTGGGAATGTATCCTGCGGACTTTATCATTGGATGACGTCGTTCAAAGAGAATGAAATGCAAAAAAAAAAAGTTATTTCATTTTTCTATGATTTCAATTCAGAGCGTCTATTAGATTAGATATGCTTATGACACATATTTTCCGGTTCCAATTGCAGTGAAATGGACGTTGATGATTGAAGTTTGTTTTTTCGTTTTAATTTGAAATCGCGTTTTTCGGATGGAAACATAATGAACCATGGTGTCTATCCCATTATAGAATATTGCTTGCCATTAACTCTAAATGTGATTTTTTTTTTCGAAAGGAACAAGTATTTTTATGTATTTCAGTTCAAATGCGTTTTCCTTGTTACTTAGACGTAATTTCCTCAAAAAAATCGTTCGAGTTACCATTTCTCTTAACAATCCTTTTTTTGTTATTAAATGTATATACTTCTTTGAGCGTGCTGTTCTCTTAACAACCTTTTTTTTTTTGCTATTAAATTTTTATACCTCTTTGAATGACCACTTCTCTTAGCGATCTTTTTATTTTGGTATTAAATGCTTATACTACTTTGAACAACCACTTTTCTTAACAATCGATTTTTTTTTTTTTTTTTTTGAGGTTGGTCGCACCCGAAAAATTTCAGTACATGGATATTTAGTTAAGACGACTAGTGACCATTCAGTATTTATGTGTATTGATCAACGAACCGATTTAAAATTTTGTATGCTGTTAGAGTGTTGCATGACTCTGAAAAATACTTAACTGAAGTTAATGACACCGTTTCATTCATTAAGAAAATTGCGTTAATTAATACTATCATCGATCTAAAAATTCACCATATGCATTATTTTTTGACATCACATGGTCTTTTTCTAATAGCTTATATAGTTACAGCAAAAAAACTAACATTCAAATTCATTAATAATCAAAATTTTAGCTAAAATATCTTAGTCATCCTATGTGAATATCACGAAAAATTAAAAACATTTTGAAAGTTACATTTAGGAAATAAATCTAATGAAAGCGAAAATCAAAATCAACTATAGTCAGTAAGTTTAAAACAATTACAATAGTAAAAGGAGCGAAAATATAGAAACAAACTAACAATAATAAAAAAATGAAAGGGAACAATCAATAAACAACGACATAATCAACATTAATTTTGTCATAACAAAGAAACAGAAATATTTTTAAAAATATCCATACACCCAATACAATAATCACACACTAATGACAATCACTCATGAATAAATGTTGGAAAAAATACCACTTCAACCCAATGGATTCCCTGACCTGCACGATGACTGCAAGTCGAACATCCACATAATACGCTTTATAGAAATAGATTTCTATATTGCGGGGGGAGGAAAATCAAACATTTTCTCTTTTCTTATTTTGGGTCCGTCTTTCAATGATGTTTTTACCGGATCCAGATCCTCCGGGAAAAAGCAAAGTTTGAACACTCCCGGTGACGTGATCCAATTTTAGAGGAGCGATATAAGAGCGGTCCCTATTGATTTCGTAGATGGGGTTATGGTTTCATGACCTTACGGGCGACGTGATCGGCGCTTTATATTTTGCCGATGGAACTCTCATTTCGAATGTACGGAGGTGCATTCGGAAGGTCAGTTTTCCCGCACCGCCAATAATTGTAGGTGAAGAACTGGGAAAAACGAATGCGCATACTGAATAGAAATATACACTAGATAGATTATCTCCATTCAGATCCATACAAAAAGCGTATAAGAATTTATAACACCCTACACTGAATTTTAATTTATGGAAATACAGTCGAACCTCGAATTAACGAATGGATTGGGACCCACACATCCGTTCGCTAAATCGAAGCAATTCGTTCAATAGAATATCCATTTTTGTAAAGAGTATGGTATAAAATTATAAATGCAAAATATCCTTAGATATAGACATGAAAAAAAGAATGATTATTGTTTACTACGATCTTAAATATTTTAAGTTATACGTTAGGAGATCCACTATAAAATTATCTAAATTCTTTGATGTTACTTGTTCTTAAAACTTAATACATAATATATAGTTATTGGCACTTTATATGAAAGAAATCCTTGATAGTGCTTTGTTTTTATGGCCTTATTTTGACTTTCCAAAGCTCTTTGTCAATATTAATTTTGTGTTCGAAAAATTCAAAGTTTTAGTTTTATGTGCGAATTTTATTTCAGCGATGGTTGTTCGTTCAATCAAAGCTAAAAATTTGTTAAATCAGAGTATTTTATAGCACCCTTTTGTCGGGATAGAAAAAAATATTCGTTAAATCAAAGTACGTTAAATCGAGGTTGGACTGTAACATATTAAGTTCTTTTACAAGGTATCGCAAAATTTAAATTAATAACGATGAAGCGTTTTTCTGAGGCCATCTCCAAAATATCGCCCAGTTGTAGAACGATACATCGCCCAATGTAGCTTTAAAAATATATTGACTCGGAAAATGTTTTATCACCGACGCGTATCGCATGTTTTACATTTCTGCTTTTCTTCATAGGGTGCTTTTACGAGAACATTTCCGATAACGGTAAAAATGCGATACCTTTTGTATCACGTTCTTACCGTATCGCTATTCTTTTACATTATCTAACCATTTTCACTTTCCATGTTTGCTATTTACTTCTAGTTAACGAAAGCACAACGAACAAAAAATAAACAACTGTCTATAAAATTACACATGAAGCACTTTATTTTAACCAAAGTAAAAGATACTTTATTTTTAAACTTCGAAGAACTTGATGTTTCTTGGAGCGAGCCAAAAGTAAATATTTTTATTGAATCCATTTTTATATAAAACAACACAAGAATTTCTTTCCAATAGTTTATAGAAAGTTCCTGAAACTCACCCTCTGCTCAATTGCAAGATACATTTTGTTTAACTGAATACGAAAAAAACTTAACTATATTTGGTTAGTTCAACAATCCTTTTTAGCTAGATGAATATCTTTAATGAATAATTTTCATGCACCGTGAATCCATATTTTACATTTTTATTTTCCGTACAGGTACCCTATAAGAAAAGTTTTGTCATCACGAAAAAATTTGATTTTGAAAGTTTGACTTTTTGGACACGTTTCGAGGTCTTCTGACTTCGTTCATGCTATTTTTACGAGATGTATGTGTGTGAGCTCCTCAATAGTGTATTGGATTCAGCTCAAATTGGGTAGATATATTATACATCACCATCGCACGAATGGTTTTGATTTGGGTGTGTATAGGACTCATTTTTTTTTACAGGGCTGCAACAAAGAATTCAGTTACATTATGGTCTATGGACGGAAATTCTTTTAAGGGCGGGAGAAAATTGGTCTAAATGTTGCATTCGATGGACCTCCAATTTGGTATGAATATCCTAAGTCACGTTCACAGGACTTGCATGTATGTTGGTGTATGTATTGCTAATAGTTTGTTCACAGGGTTGCAAAAACAAAATCTTATACATTAGAGTATATGGGTGCAAATCAGTTAAAGTGTGCTAGAATCTAAAGAGCGCATTGTATTAAGTTCAAATGGAGACTCTGTATTATAGGCCACCGTCACACAATGCATGTAAGTTTTGGTGTGTATAGGGCTTTAGGCTTTGCACAGGGAGACACAAAAGAATTCTAATACATCACGGTTTATAGATTCGCATTATAGAAAGGTTGCATTCAACCGAGCTCAAATTAGGCACGCATATTATAAATCAGTTTTACACACTGCATACATTTTAGTGTGAGTCTTAAAGGGCGACCAAAAGGTATTCTTATGTATTTCCGTAAACGCTCCAATTTATTAGAAGTGCACTACCGTCTGAAGACTATTCGATTCATTCAACTATTCACTCTGCTATTTAATTCTTTTCACGGGTGCTCTTTATGCGTTGTTTTCCTTTTTAAGCTTATTGAACCTTCTGCCCGTTTCCCTGCTTATGCAGCTTTCTTACAAATTTCGGATCATTATCATATGCATTCAATGAGCTCCTTCGAGCACGCAAAATTTCCTACTCTTCCTCTAAAACCAAAAAGAATCCTGCGATGCGGAATAAATCATCCTTTTGTCTAAACCCCGACTATCCTATTTTGAGAAAATCACTCCATCCGCTCGCAAAGAACAAAACCAACTCTGTACCGATCCAATAACAGAAGAACGATGAATTCAACGCAATGAAGCGCGGAAATATCCCGATGGCCAATTCAAAAGGGATCCTAATTGCCCTTGAGTACACACGCGAGTCTTATTTTTTCTTTTTCGGCGAAAGATTCTTGGAGTTAGATCAAAGAAAACTGAGGAAACGTTTAGAAGGAGTTCTTTTTACGGGATTTGTTTGTTGATTCTAGGGTTAGGAGGAGAGATGAAAAATAATCTTCTGGTCGAGTGAATTGGCATGCATCTCCGATTCTGTTTGCTTTACGTCTTTTTGCAAACAACCATATTGTCATTTTAGCTGAATAATAGGCTGTAAAATGTTATGTTTAAGAGGCTATTTCACTCTAAAATTTTGCCTACAGTAACATTTTTTGAATAATAAAGGAATTACAAGGAACAATAAAGGAAAAGCTCCGAATTTTCTTTTAAATACTTTTTTTAATAGATGTGCTTGGGTCGGTTGGTATGATGTTTTGAAATCAAAGCTACACGAGAGATATGTGAAGGAAACGGTACTTCCAAAACGTATGACTGTTAGATTTTAGATACTCTCCCCTCCGCTGTTGGCAATAGATAATTATACGAGTCACACTTGATACGACACAAATGGGATAACGAGGAGCTTTTGAAGAAGTGGCTCTAGTTTCCTCCTTTAGACAAAGATTTTCTTTTGATTTTCTGTAAACGGATTCTAGTGAGATTGGCTGGAGGAAATATTTTTTGAAGTTCTTTTTTTTTTAAGGCAACGAACTGAAAGAGTCAAAGACTCAGCGAGTTTCTGAAGATGAAAAGGCTAGGTGTTACCAAATCGATTCTGAATTTTTTTTTTTTTTTCCTAACCGAAGGCGACCATAGACGACAAAAAAAATTCTGTCTTTATAGTCAATGGATATAAAATTTTGTATATTAATAGTACTGATTGACTATTAAAACCACTCAATAATATCTTAATTGTAGTACTAATGAATGATACAGTAGACTCACGTTTGTAATTGTAATATTTTGGACACATTTAAGGACAGATTCTTTTCAAACTGCTATAGTTTCGGAGAAGACAAAAATGTATCTACAACTTTGTTCAAAAAAATGGAAAAAACATAAATATTGCCGCATTGGAACTTTTTCTTTAAAGTTTTCAATTTAGAGCTAATCCCATCCTTAAATCTCTTTCTAGTCATAGGAGATTCCAATAGAGAAAAATTCCAACCATTTCATCCATGTTTGACAAAGCCCTATCATTTCAAATGTTATTAAAATAAAACTACAAACTGATATTAATGTGATTAAAATTTCATTTAGTTATTGTTTCCAGGTGTTCCTATAAACAGCTGTAGCTCGCGTTGTAATAGAAGCATGAATTCGAAATTTTAATAAGATATACTTTAAAGACTATCTCAGCATAACAAACTTAAAATCGATATTTTCATCCGATTTTGATAGTGTGTGGGTGCCCAGTCCCCTTAAGTACCCAGCAAAATACACAGTGTTGAAAACTGTATGCAGAACAGTGCAAATTCTATTCATTAGCATAAGCTATCAAAATTACGATCCGTTCATAACGATTTTTATTTGGCTTACTACGCAGTCCATAACCGGTGTTACAAAAAGGTGGTAACCCGTTTTAATTTTTTGTCCATTCAAGATAAATAGGCAGTTGTCCATAGAAAACATGTTCCAAACTAAGATAGGAATCTGATATCGAAATCTATTAAAATCGCCAACGAGAATTCCTTTAGAACCTTCGCCAAGCCTATTCCAACTATCCTCTACCATTTTAAATACCGTTTGGAAGGCTCAACCTAATCCAGGAGTGTGCCGTGTTTTCCTTCCTTGTTTCATAAAACACACCTTGGGAATAGAAATCTATATTGAATTCGCCTACCTAAACTGTTTAAAAATTTTCGCCAGGCCTTGTCAAACTATACATCATCGTACTAAATATCATAATCTATGAGTGTACAGCATTCGTCTTCTCTCTTCTACTTCAATTATTTTTTAAAAATGCGAATTTTTTCCCATATTTATTTAAATAGTTTTTAAAAGAACTCACGAGTGCCAGATGAACAAGTGGTATCTGTCGTGACATTTTATTGATTTGTAAATGTTTACGTAAGGCTAAAATAAGAATGATCATTAGTTTTAACTTAATTTAATTAAGTAATATTCTGCGAAAAAATTTTGTGCAGGCGCCCCCAAAAGTATCTGGGCCCTGGGCCCCCAAGTGTGTAGATCGGTCCCTGGCTAGAACTGAAAATCCCCATGCCTAATAAACGGGTGCCATCAGTAAAGACAGACTAGAAAAAACATATGAAAACTATTAGAGGTCAGTTGTAATTTTCTTTTAGTAGTTTTCATGCATACAGTTAACAGTACGCAATTTCACAATTTTAGTACTATCACCACTTTTCCGAAAAACTTTTTCCGATATATTCTTGTTTACCGTCCGTTGATTGGAGGTTTGCAGTTTGACTCGAGAGTAGCCAAACTGCGGCCTTCCAACTTAAATACACAATAGGTTAGACCACTCCGCATCTCCGAGGCGATGGGTTGAGCTGCCGGACAGTGGCGACCCGTGTCCGTTCCTCCGCGCTGCCACGAGAAGGCTGACCTTCCGAGACGGTCCCGACCAATGGACCACTCCTAAAGGAAGACACTGCGAGGGACTCGGTCTGGTTCGAGGCTGCTGCATCGATGCGTTTTTGACAAGTACTTATTTTAGCGAAAATGAAGATATTCGTTATTTCGTGAATTTTATACGAACAGAATCGAAAGTTTAAAAAAACCCGAAAGTGTCTGAGTATAGAACCCTTTTTGCAAGAGGCATTTTAAGAATCTTCCTTTTGTCCGAAAAGTTCGTCCCCACCCCTCCCTCTCTCCATTTCGAATGGTTCCCAAGAAGCGGGTACGGTAGACGCCGCTTAATGTAATCCCATCGGGCCGACCCGATTTTGATAACTATAACTGATTGATTGTAATAAACGAAAAATTTAAATTAAGAAGGAGCCAATTGTAATGGTGCAGAGAGAATGTTTTTAGTAGAAAGCATTGATTGTAACATAATGACCCTAGGCATAAGTGACTGGGGGCAAGGGATGTCCATACGGCGGCTGGAAGGCCTATTTAGAAGAACTGTTTGCTGAATGGACAGTCAACAGAAGATGCCGATGATGGCATCGTGACATCCACGGGAAGATGCCGACCTCGGCAACTTTGGACATTAAGACCAGCGCCGTTTCTGGCAACCCTATTAATCAATGGTTTAAAAATACGCTTTTTTTCGATTTTCGGATTCATAATACTATCATTAGAACGTGACCGGATGAATAGGGAGCACCTTTAAACTATCCCCTTCCCAATAAAAATAAGATTTTTTGAAATCAGTCCACGCGGTCAAAAACGATCGCTGTACATACATTAAAAAAACTGAACGCTTTGAATGTAGTGGCTTCCCCTTTTTTATAGTCGATAAGAAGAATATTAAAACTTATAAAGCAGCCGCATCAACATGAAACGTTTTTTAGCTTAAAAGATCCCGCTAACATAAAATAAAATAGAGTACCTGGAGAAAACTTCAACTTTGGCCTGTTCAAACGAAAAACATACGCCTAAGCGAACTCGCGTTTCGAAGGCTGTTTTTTGTTTGTTTTAAATAAAATTTGAAAAAAAATATTTTCTTATTTATATTCACACACATTAAAGATTTGCTTCTTGAAAATGTAGACTAAACTGTTTTTTCTCCTTCCCTTTTAGGCTCTTTCCAAAAATATGTTTTACTTTGCGTGAAATTAAGTTTTTAGTCAGATCTGTTTATTTCGAAATTGTGAAATGTTATGGCTAAAAAGGAGAAAGGTTAGAAAGAAAAAAATAAAAGGAAGAAAATACGAAACGTTTAGTGAGTGACACAAATACACATTTTCAGAAACTAAGGAGATTGTATTGTGAGATTGCGTGAGGTTCAGTGATTTGAATTGAAATCCTTAATTGATCTCCTCAATAGATTTTGAGAAGGCAGCCCTAAAATGCATTACTTTTTAACGCTTCCCAAAGTTGAAAAGGGTTTATGAGCTTCGTTCTGTCCGTCTGTGCTCTAACATACGTCAATTGGCATGGAACTTATAAAGCATGATACGTAAATTAGCACTGAAGCAAAAATTCAATTTAAAATAGAATGAATTTAAAAAGCGCGTTTAAATGAATAAGAACAATTACACAAATGAAACGGCCAGAAAGAGGCTTACGTAATACTTAAAGAAGTCTGAGGGGGAGGAGAAGTAAACAATTTTATAAATGCACAGCCATCCTGGGGGCACTGCCCCCTTATCGAAACGCTTGGCTACGGATACTGACGAGACTCGCCTGTATTATTGACTGTACGATCCGTTTACACCAACAATAAGCCTTCTATGATTTCTGATGTCCTGTAAGCACAACGCCTTAAGGACTTTTCTAACGGAAAACAAGACTGCGTTGTTATCCGAGAAACGTCTGCTTTTGTGGGCGTAAACAATGGACGTCACCTCCTACATGGACCGATTGAAGCGAAATCGGCTCAGGTAGGCGTTCACTTATAGTAAACGCCTCTTTGAGCAAGTGTAAGGAGAGCAGGGGTTTACTCTGCTTACAAAAGCACTCGACAAACAAGGGTGTTAGAATGCGGAATGATTAAGAACTGTGGACCACAGCGCACATAAAAGGGTGTGTTTGTCCACAAGAGGATGCTTTGGCGTGGTAAATCGGATCTCGTCTTCATCCGTTGTCAAAAAGTCCCAGCATCCACAAAAGAACTCACCAAGTAAAACTGACCTGTGTCATCATGGAAAGGATCATTATGAGTAACCTATTATATGTGTTATTAAACGAAATTTTGATTCGTTTTAGGCGTCTGCTTAATGGAGAGACCTCCAGGACGCCTCCAAGAGAAACCGTGCTCTTTGTGGGCGTGCACTGTTGGCGCGATCCGCCTTCTTGAACCGATTTCATAGAGATCTGCTCTCTTAGACGTTGACCTGGATAGGGAGATAACCGCCTCTCGGAACCCATCTACGGACTGTGGGACACTATAGACCAGGCGTGTCCAAACTTTTGCAAGCATGCGCCCATTTTTATTCACAATCGAGTTTAGACTCAACAAGACTCGAGCACCTTTAGGAGTAGAGCCCCTTAGATTTGGGAAACATGACTATGGGTTGAGAGAGGTTTTAGTCTAGGAGAGGAAAACTAATAAATAACGTGATTGAGATTGAAAGGGCTGTTCTGACGAAGAGGATTGCAGGATTCATTTTTGAGATACTGGGTAGAGAATCAGAGAGAGGGGTCGATGCTTAAAGTGAAGGTGTGCCTCGGAATGTACAAATGCCTCCTTTTCACGTCGTAAGAATCCTTAATCACAACAACTAAAACATTTCCGGGCACGAAACGGTTTCAAATGTCTTGAATCCGTCTCGAAACTGGGCCCTTCCTACTACCACACGGAAAGGAAATTGGAACAATCGGGGGATAAATTGGGAATCGAGCCCACGAGCGCACGCTTAGGCGATGGGCGTGGAGTATACCAGGCCCTTAACCACCTACACCCTAACAGAGCAAGAGGGGACCCTGTCGGTGGTCCTGTTCTAGTCCGGTAGAAGGTGCCTATGCGAGTGCATCCTGTAGTCTTTAACGGACTTTCTTTTCAAATATCAGGGAAATGAGCATTCCCTTCTTTTTAAATAGATAGGAACATTGACGACACCGACGTGGGTCGTGAAGGGAAGTTTACCTCCACGAAATTCCTACAAAAGGATTCTGGTGAACTTTCGAATTCTCTTGCATCTATTATTTAGAATGGGGAGGAAGAAGTAATGCCGTTTTTTTCGTATTTATGTGCAAAAACGACTGCAGCTAATCATGCAAAATAATGCATGGCTGTGAATTTCATAACATACGTGCTCCATTGGACAGCCTTTTCCAAAATTCGAAATCTGAGGGGAATGAAGGAGGGGCACAAAACGGATCGTTTCCCCAAAGAAGGATTCATGTACAGAACAGAAATACCTTCATTTCGATTTCAGTTTGGATGTTTTGTAAAAGTGCTGTTTTAAAGCCGTTTTAGCACTTTTCTCTAGCCCCCCCCAAAATCTAAATAATTAAAAGTAAGCCTATTTTCTCACATCAACGGTGCAGTAAAAAAAATCGTGTCAATAGAGTACTTAATGCTAAACAACTTTCAAACGCGTTAAAAATTTTAGAAAGGGCCTTGACAAGCTGTACTGTACACTCAAATAAACGATACACCTGTATCGCAGTTCAGAAACTTTTGCGAAATTCTTAACAATCTTTAAAAATCGAAAATGTTGCAGAATGTATCCCTCTTCGAAGAATTTTGACTTCCAATTCTATTTTTAAGAATTGTTTCGGGCAGTTTCATAACAAAAAGAACTTGTTACATTTTTCCATGTCGGTTTTCTTTCTCTTTTATACAGCAATGGATTCCAGCGATCCTGAGTGACCGCCTCCCTTTAACGGAAGTTTTCTGAAAATTTTGGATCCGCTGTTGAGTTATGATAAAAGAAATGAATTACAATTTCCCGTTAGCGAATTCAGAGGTTGCTGCCACATATATATTTATACATTCATTTTGTAAAGAGCTGCTTCAGCGTGACTTTAACCAGGGGCGTGGCCAGAGCAGCATCTTAACGTAGAATTTCTTGTCCATTCAAATCCACCGATTGCTGAACTGACCAACAAACCATTGAACTTTCGCAAAAGAGGCCGTTGATATAAGATTATGGGAGGGGTTTCAGCATTTCCTCGTTTTGTATGCGTTTTACAAGTTTTTTACTTACGATGGATTTTCAGACCCGTGAGTATTTTCCTCCAGCGAAGGCGTCCACACAGAGCAGAGGATGGCCCTTCAGGGAAGTTCTTAGAAAACTGGAGGGAATGCCATTTTTTGTTTAAACTTTAAATGACGCGATCGTAAATACAGATGTTGGTACCCTGTGTTTATTTTCAATCTGAAAAGGAGTGCGTGAGCATGTTTTTTAATAATGGGCGAAGGGAGGGCGTCACGTCAGGCCCTAAGAGCAGTAGCGAGGGCGTTGCTTGTAGCCACGAGAGGCGTGACTAGGGCGTCACGGTAGGCAAGAAAGGGCGTCCCATTAGGACAAAATGCCTGGTCGATATAGAATAGCTGTTACATTTGCGACGAAAAAATTAACTACTGCAAAAAGCATCTGGAATCAAAATTCTAGATATTGTTTTCTTTCTTTAAAAAGAATTACAATATAATAATAAGAATCTTTGTTTCGAAAAGTAAATATTTCGCACAAATACAGCGTGATCTGTTTAAAAGTCTAGGCTAGGTGGAAGCAACGGTCCGCGATTTTCAATTATAAACTCATTCTGAAAAATTGCAACACGTTATGAACCTTAACTTTTTATAGCTTAGACCTTTACCTGTCATCTTAAATGATCCCTTTCATCTAAAATGTAATACATAAAAACTAACTGGGAGTGATTTTTACAGGTATTGGTACTTTCTAATCTTTGCCCCCTCTCGTGGGTTCGAGACAGGGGTTGTTTCAAACAATAGAGCTCTCACGGTTACTGTGAAAAAGTTTCAAAATTTTTGCATGGCCACTTCCACTTCTTGTCTGCGAAAGTGGACGAGCGCATTGGAAAGTCATGAAATGCGTGCGAACGATACACGCATCGCCAAAATGGGCGGCGTAAACCTTTTGCAAAGAAGAGCATTGCAACGAACCAACGACAGTGTAAGAGAAGAGAGTGAAGTTGTTTTTGTTAGAATTAAAATGTTTCAGGTACCCTTCTATTAGTTTAACATTTCTACTGTCTATTCCAGCGAATGAATGATAATGGTGTCCATGCACTTTCTCTCTGCGTTGATTTGGGTTCTTGACCAGGCTCTCCTTTGCAAATGTTTTGGGCCGCTCATTTTCGTGATAGATGGATCGCTCGAACGCCCTTTGTGGTTTTTCAATGCACGGATCTTACTTTGGCAGGAAAAAAAAGGGAATTTGGAAATTTTTCGCTGTCACCGTCACCGTGGAGCTCTGTTGTCTTCAATAACCCTAATTTCGAGAGTGTACCTCTGGATAACTCTATCTCAAATCTCATCTCGATGGGTTAAACGGAGCTGCAGCTAGAGTTTCATACATCGGGGAAGTTTTTCATGACTACCCTGTATATAAATTTCGTTGTCATCTACGCATATTTACGATAGTTAGATCCCGGACAGACAGACAAACCCAAATCATAAACAGTTTTTTTTGTCCCTATTGGAAAAGCGTTCATAAAAACACAACTCAAAGGAACTGGAATCAATGATTTTAAGCCGATAGTTACGGAATTTCCTAATGGCCTGGAACTGGACTTAAATTGTTTTTAGCTGAATGATTCCTATAAAGTGCAGTTGTAAAATGGTGAGGAAGTTAATGAAAATAGGCACGTTTTTACATGAAATGAAGTATCTCGTTCAGTACTCATAACCAAAAAAGGACTTTTAAAAAAAACAAATTGAACCTTAGAAGTTCTTTAGAGAATAACTTCATAGAGTTTATTTCAGTTCTCATTTTTTGTGCTTATGTTAACGAAAATGAGAGAAATACAAATCCAATACCAAATAGAGGCATTTTGGGAAATAGTCTAGTAAGAGGGAGGGAGGGGTGGAAATTGGCTAAGCGCTTTTGCAAAACATTTAAATGAAGAACTTTTGAGTCTGTCATCTTCATTCTTTTGTTGGACAACCTCCTTCAAAGAATTCACTTATTTTTTGATTTATAAACTGCTTTTCTACGTAGTCCAAAATTTTTTATTCTGTTAGAAAACTATAAATGGGTGATCTAACTCAGTAAACCGGGATTTTTTTTTTAAACTGTCAAAAACGGGACGTCATAATTTAAAAATTGTTTACGATTCATGAACTTTGGCAAAAAATGTGTGTCCTACCGAAATAAATACGATATCTGTGCAGTTCTGAATAGCTCTTTGAAATGACACAGTCTGACGTTCTTCACGAGTGGGTCTATTCCTTTTTGATATGCTTGGATTTCAGAACGAATTTTCTAAGACGATTTTTTTTAAAAATCTAAACGCTAGATTTGTTTTTTTAGCCTCATTCATATTTTAGTAAAAAGTCGTAACTCGCAAGGGTAAAAGAATCGTTTGAAATCTAAAAAAGAACTTTTTAAAAACTAAAAACTAGAATTTATTTTTGCTTCAATCCTGTCTTAGTTAAATAAAAATGGCGGCTTTCACAAGGATTGCCCTATATTCTCATAAAGTCGCCAAGGTTACAACATTTAAGCATTTATCGTTAGCTTGGCTGAGTGGGGTCCTAAAGTAAGGAATCAACCATCGATTCTAGAAATCATTCGAATGGCGCATCCCTACAGAAGGAAACGCAGGCGGAATCCAAGCGTGTTGTCTTATTTTGCTATGTCAGGGAAATGAATATTCCCTTCTCTTTCAATAAATACCTAAAGTTAAAAAAGAGAAGATAGAGTGTAGTGAAGGGAAGTTTAGCTTAACGAATTTTCTACAAAATGATTCTGGTGAGAATATCAAAATGGCCTGCGACCCTTATTAAAAGATCCCTCGATTAAAATAACTTTCCCTCGGCCATTTTACATAACGTATAATGTGTTGATAAAATCCTCGATATACGCTGAAGACATAGAAAACAGGCAGACGACTCGAATTCTGAAAAGTTACGTTTATTGGAGATATCAGCAAAACAGTCTTAAAGGAAACAACTCCAATTACGTACAGTGCTTTGCTTCAGTCACCAAAATCGCTTGCGGTTATTATGGATGAGGCAGGGGGCAGAAAGGGGTCATACAGTTTTTTCGTATTTCTGCGATAAAAAGACTGCCCATCATCCTACGAAATAACGCATCTCTATCCATTTTTGAGCATAGGTGCTCCACTGGACAGCCTTTTCCAAAATTCGAAATCGGTGGGGGGGAGGGGGACAAAACGGATCCCTCCCCAAACAATGATTCGTAATAAGAAGGAAAGAAGCATTCCAATAAAATGTACAAAACAGGAGAACCTTCCTTTCAGTTTGAGTTTGGACGCGAGTGCTATTTTATAGGGGATTTTATGCCTTTCTCTACCCCAAAAGGTCTCAATAATTAAAAATGAAGCTATTTTCACGCATGAACCGTGTACAGAAAAAATTATGTCAATGAGTTACTTAAACACAAAATAATTGTCCAATACGTTAAAAATTTTAGAAAGGGCCTTGACAAGCTGTACTGTGTACTGAAATAAACGATGCACTTACATCCGTTGCGTTTGTGACATCCTTCATATTTTTGAAACATTGAAAATTTTACATAACGTATCACTCTTCGAAGAATTTGGTCTTCCAGTTCTATTTTTAAGCATTTCTACGGGCAGTTTCATAAAAGGAGAGAAATTATTAGAGTTTTTTATGCCGCTTTTCTTTCCCTTTTATACAGAAATGGATTCAAGTGATCATTAGTTACCGCCCTTCTTTAACGGAAGTTTTGTTGACATTTTTGATCCACTGTTGAGTTGCGATCGAAAGAAATGAATTAAAATTTCACGATAGCGAATGCAGAGGTTGTTGCCACATATATATTTATAGATTCATTTTGTAGAGAACTACTTCATCTTGCCTTTGACCAAGGGCGTGGCCAGGGCGTCCTCTTAAACTAGGAAATTTCTCGTCCATTCAGATCCACTCGTTGTTGAACTGACCAACAAATCATTGAACTTTCGCAAAAGATGCCGTTGATATAAGATTTTTGGAAGGGTTTCAGCATTCCCTCTTTTTTGTATGAGTTTTACAAGTTTTTTTCTTACGATGGCTTTTCAGACCAATTATCATTTTTATCCAGCGAAGGCGTCAACACAGAGCAGAGGACGGCCCTTACGGAAAGTTCTTAGAAAACTGTGGAGAATACAATTTTTATTTAAACTCTAAATGGCGCGATCCTAAATACAGATGTTGGTACCCTGTGTTTATTTTCATTCTGAAAAGGACTGCGTTAACATGTTTTTTTTTAGTAATGGGCGAAGGGAAGGCGTCACGTGAGGCCCCAAGAGCAGTAGGGAGGGCGTTGTTTGTAGCCACGAGAGGCGTGACCAGATCATCACGGTAGGCAAGAAGGGGCGTCCCATTGAGACAAAATGCCTGATCCGTTTAGAATAACTGTTGAATTTGCGGTGCACAAATTCACTATTGCAAAATATGTCTGGAAACAGAATTCTAGATAGTGTTTTCGTTCTTTAAAAAATTGCTCTATAATAATAAGATGATTTGCTTCGAAAAGTAAATAGATCAAAAAAATTCAGGGAAACTACACAAAAATAATGCGTACATTTATGTACAGTCATGTGAACCCATTGAAGCACAGTATCACATGTTAATATGTATATTGTGTCTATTAATTCTATTCATCTTGTTTCAGTGGCATGTAATATAACGATCAGAAATCCTATGGTATAGACCCCAAAGTAGATTTTTTAATGATTTTTTTCATAACTCCAAAATGAATGTTCCACTGCGCTTACTGCCTGTCAAAAAATCGCTTTTATCAGGTTTGGTAAAAGAATTTTGTCGAAAGTATTAAAACTCCGGAAACATTTTGTGCAGAAGAGTCAAGGATAAAACTTAATTTTGAAATTTGTTTTTCCTTCAAAGGGAAGTTTTTTTACGGTAGGATGAAGAATTTGCAGGAACGGGCGGGGACTTTGCAAATGAAGTTTTGTCAAGTCTTAAAAACTGAAAAATACTGGGTCGTAATACTTTATTGGAATGGAAATTTTCAGGCAGCGTCAGCCTGATATTGATTCAATTTGAGTTTATTTTTCAAAGAGAGGAAACTGTTTTCGTATCCTCTTAAGTGTAAAGTAGATATTGAATATGTTTTACTTTTCTTTAAGAGAATGTTTACTTTTAAAAATTCCTGTTTACCTTCGAAGCTGATTGCTTTTAATATTTGAAAAATAGCCGACATGCGTATTACATTATAGAATACAGTTAAAAACTGTGAATAACATGTGAAAATAGGTATATTTTTAAGTATTATGATACTTTAAGCTCAAAACATGCATGAAAATCGCTGTAAGATGACACTTTGCAAACATTAAACTCAATTTCAATGAAGAAATTCTGAGTCTGTAATCTCTTCATTTTGACGTTTGACAACCTCCTTGAAGAATTAACTTTAATATTTTTATAAAGAGTTTTGCAGCGTTGTCCTAGGTTACAATATTATTCAGTTAGGAACTAAATGGGTGAACTCACGCAGTAAACCGGGATTTCTTCAACACCAGTCAAAGGCAATACCCCATAAATGAAAGAAATGCTTGCCATTGATAAACGTCGGCACACAATTTGCGTTCTATGAAAATGCACACGATATATGTGCCGTTCTCAATAGCTCTTTGAGATAATACAGTCTGACATTTTTCACGATATTGAAATAAATAAACTATTTTCTTCTACTGAACCACGTAGGGTTTCAATATTTAAACTGAGCATTCCAGATTCTGCAGGAATGGTTTTAATTTTTAGGAGCGTGCATCCTCTTTCAATTTGATTTTAGTTATGTAACAGCTATTTTAAATTATGAAGAAACGATTTATTGAGAATATTGGTTACGATGACTTGGATTCAAGCGCAGTATACCATGTTAATAAGTATTTCGTGCATAGTAATCGTATGCATCCTCTTTCAATGAAAGCCTTGCATCGAACTTAATGATCAGTGATCCTAAGGTAAAATATCCCATAGTCGTTTCAATAGAAAAACTTTCTGTACGTTTATTATTATTATTATTTTCTTCAAATTTAATAAGTCCTAATCTTCTATTTTCATTTTCTAAACGTAAAGAATGTACAAAGTATGCAACTCAATATAAATCCAAAATGAATTTTCTTCAACGGTTGCTGCCTGTCGAAAAACAGTTTTTACGAGCTTTGTTAAAAGAATTTTTTCCAAAGATGTAAAACCCGAGAAACATTTTAATAAAAAGTTTCATTGCATCCAATATTTAAATTTGTGTCAAAGAAAAGTCCAACTATTCCTTCATTGATCTTCGATGAAAAAGCCACCCTAAGGCATTATGGCTTTATCATGGTGGATAAAGTCTGCCACACACTTTATCCACTATTTGCGTAAACCATAAAATACCGTGAACCGTTCAGATGTTTACACATAAAGAGCTATTTTATCGGCCTTTTGAAGCCGAAAACGATGTCCTTAAAATACTTTACCCTCCTTATTTTCCCGGTATTTCAGAAGCTGTTACACATATTTTCTTAACCTTACAAAAGAATCTCTTTACTCTAAAAATGGCCGATAACATTTTACTTTTATTTTATCTATAACTACCGAAATCGCTTCAAGTCACTTTGAACAACACGGTCACCTGAAATGGGTAGTCTTTACTTTAGACCGGTGGTTCTCAACCTTTTTTCATTGGCGTACCTTTACTGAATTATTTACATGGATTGTACAACGGGACTTGATTTTAATCGAGAGGCAATAATTCCGTTATATAGTTACGCTGACTCCTGACACACTGACTCTCTCACAATTCAGGTTTATCCCCTCCAAAATAAAAATTTTGCCCTCATTAAACCAAACAGATTTAAAAGTTATTGTCGAAAAGCGTAGTGAAATTGAAAGCGATCGGCTTGAAAAATTTCAAAATCTTGTAAAAAAATATAGAAAATCTGCGCGACTTATCTGAAAATCTAACCGTTCCGTAACTTTGAAGCGATTTTTCGCTAGTTTCTGCTCTATTTTATTTCCGAAAGTGAAAAAAAAATTATCATTTTCGTGTCAAAATGAGGTATCGCAAGTGATAAGGACGTCCTACTGAAGTCACGGTTAACAGGCTTTGAAGAGAAAATGACGCGATTCCAATTCCCCTCAAACGAAATTATTTTAAGGGAATTTTGAAATGACAGATAAATTTATTTTGTCCGTGGTTTATAAACATTAAGCATGCACCCGGTTATTGTGTTACAAAAATGCAAAGACTTGTAAATGTAACGAGACATTTACAAAGCGCGAGAATCGAAAATACGCCACACCCTCCTCTTTCTAAAATATCAACACGTTTGAATGAGTCATGTAACTAAGAACACGTTCACGAAAAAAAGTGCAAATAAGTGTTGTAGGTTCTTACATTTTTCAGGATTTGTGAATTGGGTTTTGTTTGTCCGTCTGTTCGTATTTGTTAAGGTAGAGCAAGCCTGCACCAATCCTATTCTTAAATTAAGGTGACCATAAGTCACCAATTTTTGTGTTATTTTTGCGATTCGTCCTCAAAATGTAAAGAAGCAATCGAGGACGATTTTTAATTATTATATTGTTTATAAATTACATTACTGTTAATTATTTCATTCATTATAAAATATACCCAATTTTGTTTCCGAATTGGGGACAGGCCCTCCATTTTACGTCCCAAAACAGGGTTGCCTTATCTTAACAGGGTTGCCTTATCTTTTGCCAAGATTTTACTATACAAGAGATTTTAAAAGATCTTTTTTTTAACTTCTTGGTTTCATCGAGCTATATCATGAGTGCAGCAGCTGTATCATTAGAATACTCATGGATTAGAAACATCTAGGGTTTTTATGATTTTGCCCTGGTCGAAAAAAAAGACAGGTTTTTTTTTTTTTTTTTTTTTTTTTTTTTTTTTTTTTTTTTTTGAAAAACCCGACTGGTTTTTTTTTTCAAAATTTCAACTTTAGCTGCACGGCTAATATATCTCTTAATATGAATACACCACTGGTAACGTTTAAAAACAGCCCCCTCCCCAGCTACCCAATTAAAAAAATTCAGAACGAATTTTTACAGATTTAAATAATATTCGTTACATTATCTGGTTAACTTTAGTTTAAGAGTTCGTACTCAGCACTACTATAGTACTTTGATTTCACTTTTAAAAAGACGGCTAATAATCCATTTATCTGAAAGCAAAACATCGCTGGTTGTTAATTACTATTATTGATTTATACATTTTTTCACATGTAACTGATTTTTGTAATCAATTAGTTGCTCTAAGCTATAGTTTAATGTAGTTCATAGTTTAATGTAAGTTAGGTTAAACAACAGTTTTTAGTTTCAGTTTGTAATCAATTAAAATTTGGTAATTAACAAAATATTTTCAAGCATTCTGAATTCTCATCCCTTCCCTCAAAATACCCTTATAAAACTCGAAAAACGAGCCAAAACCACCAAAAAACTCTAGTAAAACCCTTTTCTGTAAAAAAAAAAGCGGGTATTTATTTATTTTTTATAAGGAGGGTGGAATAGAAGGTAATAGGAAGAAAAAAGTCTTTGCAAATTTATGAGTGTGTGTTTCCTAAAAGAAAAACTTAAGCTTTTGCTTTAAAATAATGGGCTGTATTTATTTAAAATCTGCATTAAAGAGTCTTTTCAATTTTTTCATTTTGGTTTCGTAACTGAAATTGGGTTTTAATTTTTATTGTGGGAACATAGGCATGCATCAATTTAAGGTTTTAATGAATTCCTTAGAACAGCTAAAAAACTGCATTAAACTTTCAAAAAATGAAAACTACTTAAAATATTCTATGTGTTTAGATGTCAAACAGTTTTAGATGCCAAACATGTAGACATTTTAAATACTGTTTGGAATGATAATCCTAATCCATGAGTGTACCTTGTTTTCCATCTTTGTTCCATAAAACACTTCTTCGGAATAGAAATCTATCGTAAAATCGGCTACCAAACTGTTTAACCATTTTCGTCAGGCACAGTCAAACTACACTTCACCTGTGTAAATACCATTCGGAAAGTGTATCATAACCGGTGAGTGTACCTTATTTGTCTTCTCTGTTCTATAAAACACTTCTTCGGAATTAAAATCTATATTGAAATCGCCTACTGAAACTATTTTACAATATCCGCCAGGCGTTTTCTAACTAGATTTGAAATATATTTATGATAAATTGGCGCGTTTTAGCACCCCATGGAGCGATCCATTATCCAAAACGGCACACCTTGTGAGACTTTCAACATTTCATTAACACCACACCCCCTCTCCACGTGATCTGGCAAACCCATTTGAAAAGATCTTCACCGTGACAGTTCCTATCTGAAAAACGTGTCGACAAGATCGCGTAGACAAATAGCGTACACAAAATTCTCGTAGAGAGCGAAATAGCACCCTAGTGCTAAAAAAACTACATTGACATGGGCGTCACTTGAGACCTCCAATGAAGGCAGATTTAGAATAACGGTCGGTGGATCTGACACTCAACCAATGGGCGTTTAACTGAAATAATGAAAATCACGAACACTGTTCGAATAGTCAATATCACGATTACTGTGCGAATCGTGATATAGTCAATGATCACGATTCGATGAACCCATTATGGATTCTGTTCGAACTGTAGCAATCGATTCTAGAAATCATTCCAAAGGCACATCCCTCGGGAGAAAGGTGCATTATGGGAACGCAGCCTTGCAGTCTCCAACGGATCTTCTTTTGCAATATCAGGGAAATGTCCATGACACGTTCCCTTCTTTTTAAATACACATCTCTCTAAAGTTGATTTCCATACGTGCATGATGGGAAGTTTGCCCTAACGATATTCCTACAAAATGATACTGGTGCGCTTTCAAAATGGTTTGTAACTGTTGTGGGAGGGGAGGGTGTGGTTTGTAATGCCGTTTTTTCGTATATCCATGTTCACCTAGCAAAAACTGACTGAAGCTCATCATACGAATTAGGTCATGCGTATGAGTTGCTTAACAGACTCGCTCCATGACGCAACATTGTTCGAAATTCGTAACTAATGTGGGTAATGGGCCAAAACGTGTATACATACACACAGACGTGGGGTGTCGCAAACGTTGTCACAGTCGCTTCCTATTCGTTACCTGTTGGATAGCCAATGCGAACTGAATAATATAAAATAAACGAGGCAGGAAAGAAGACACATTTGAAGAGAGACTTCCTCTCCTTCATTTCTAAAAAAGAGACGCTTTTCAAATGTGCCCTCATGCGAAAAAAAACCCAGTCGAGTAAAATGGGCCCCTACACTCATGAAGTGTGGGTGTCACATTTTAATTTTCCATGACAATGAAAAATCGTTGACATGGGCGTGGCCAGGGCGTCACTTTAGACGGTGGCTGAAGGCCTATTTAGAATAAGTGTCTGGCTGAATGGATAATAAACAAACGGACGTTTGCAGAAGATGCCGATGATGGTCGAATTTGGGAGTGTTTTCGTGCTTTTCTTATCTCGGATGAGAGTTTTATTTACAATTTTTTACGTACTGAAGAATTTTCTCTCTTTTTTGTACTTTTATGCAGCGGAGGAGTCAACCCATGATGAATTCTCCGCCCACCTTCCTCCGAAGTTTTTAGAAAATTTTACTCCCACTGTTTCATGGAGAATACAACACATTTAAGTTCTTATACGTGATAATAACACAGATGCGATAGCAGAACAGGCGACGACGACTGTGTCGGTACACTTCACATGTTTATGATTCATTTTTAGAAGAACTGTGGTCAACCTGTTTTGAACGATGGGCGTCGGTAGGGCGTCACATGAACCAAGAAGGGGGCGTCCCGTTAAGCCCGAATGTTAAGTCAATCTAAATTCAGAAGAACTATTCGTTGCATGTTGAATGAACACATGGATTATTGCAAAATCATTTTGAATAGTACTTTTTGCTCTTCAAGTAAATTTTCTGTTAGTATACGAATAAGAGATGTGGCAACTCTGGATTTGACCTCTCCGAAACCGAACTTGTTAAGTCATTGACCCAAGCTGTTCGACAACGATGAGTTCCAATTTTGCGCTGGTGTGCAGAACGATAGAGAAGGGTGTAAGGGACTACAAAATATTCTTAAAATCGGACCGTCACCCGAACCTTTGAACGCCGCTCTCCCCAACAAAGGCTAACTGACGGTGCCGCCCCTCCTCCTACCTCACATTTTTCATATTATATACACGGTCGCGCTGTCGATCGCCAACGTCGCGATTGCGATAATAAAATTAGTTTGGCGAAAGTGATTCGATATTGGCGAAATATATATTGCGAATTGCATTTCTAATGATGTACGGCAAATCTGGCGAATGGATGGCGAAACTTTAAGAAAGCCACGCGATCCTGTATATTATATATATATATATATATACTATTATATATACACTACTGGCCAAAAGTATTGCAAGTTTCAGAAATCTAACCCTTTTCAAGATGAAGCCCCCTTTCCCCCGTCAAAATTGAAAATCAATATAATTGACATTTTTAATGTCAGCATGTTGAATTCATTATTTCAAAGACAAGTTAGCATTCAGTGGAAGAACAAAAATATTTATTTAATTGATTGAAAAAATAGCATCAAAAATGTATAGGTTATGATAGAAATCGTAATCCATTTTGGCTCGCCGAAATAAAATTAAAGAAAGAATGAATTTCAAGTTCTTCTGCAAAAAAAGGATCATCAATAAATGCGATTGAACTCAAGATCCTTTATTATGTTGCTGAGCAATCTTCACTTGGATCACAAGAGCCAGTCTTTTACATATGGAATCCACAATCTTTTAAAAGTTTTCCTTCGGTGTTTCAGGGTGCCAGCTTAAATGATGGGTTCCTTAAGCTGTCGTTCTGTTTTTTGGGGATTTTCACATGTATTCTTTCCAATTTCACTACATAAATTCGCAAAAATATCTCAAACTTGCAATACTTTTGGCCAGTAATGTGTGTATATATATATATATATATATATATATGCATATATACATATGTATGTATGTATATATATGCATATGCGAGAACATCCTGTAGTCCCTACCGGTCTTTCTTTTGCAATATCAGAGAAATGTCCATTCCCTTCTTTTTAAATAGACTCTGATCTCGTCATGTATGGATTCGGGGTGTCGTGAAGGGAAGTTTACCTGGACGAAATTCCTACAAAATGATTCTGGTGAACTCTACCAAAATCGCTTGCCGTTATTATTGATGAGGAAGGGGACCAGAAAGTGGTCATGCAGTTTTTTGGTATTTCTGCGGTAAAAAGACGGCAGCTCATCCTACGAAATGAGGTATGGCTATCCTTTTTTTTAGCATAGGTGCTCCACTGGACAGCCTTTTCCAAAATTCGAAATCGGTGGGGGGAGCAGTGATGGCGCCAGACTTTCCCCGACGGGAGGGCCATCTTCCCCCACAGGGGGGATTAGCGGATTAAACGATAAAATCCCCATATTTTACGTTTCAGTACTTGCACAGCCTCTCAAAAAAATATTCGAGTAAGAGATAAATTTCCTAATTTGATTTCGTATATTAAAAATTATTATGATGAGATGGTCATTAACTATCTGTTCTTGGTTAACGGGAAAGCCTAGTGATTTTCACCAAAGTCGTAGTTAAAAAGGTCGTTACGAAGGCAACTGTCAGCAGATCGGGCAACCCTGCTTACCCTAGAAATGTGGATCTTGTTCGCTGGTTCCTTGCCTACCGTGACGCCCTGGCCACGCCTCTTGTGGCTACGTGCGAAGCCCACGCTACTTCCCCTTGTAGCCTCACGTGATGCCCTCCCTTCGCCCATTATTAAAAAAAACATGTCAACGCACTCCATTTCAGAATGAAAATAAAAACAGTGTACCAACGTCTATTTTTAGGATCGCGTTATTAAAATTTAAAAACAATTGTGTCCTCTACAGTTTCGTAAGAACTTCCCTTAAGGGCCATCACACTCTGTCTTGACGCCTTCGCTGGATAAAAATACTCACTGGTCTGAAAATCCACCGTAAGACAAAGCTTGTAAGCTCATACAAAAAGAGGAAATGGTGAAACACCTCCCAAAATCTTACATCAACGGCATCTGTTGCGCAAGTTCAATGGTTTGTCAGTTCAACAATCAGTGGATCTGAATCGACCAGAAATTCTAGTTTAAGAGGACGCCCTGGCCACGCCCCAGCTTATAAAAATACTCACCAGTATATTAATTCTATGCATCTTGTTTCAATGGCATCTAATCGAACGATCAGAAATGCTATGGTATATATCCCAAAGTAGATTTTTTAATAAATTTTTATAACTCCAAAATGAATGTTCCACTGCGCTTACTGTCTGTCAAAAAATTGTTTTTATCAGGCTTGTTAGAAGAATTTTGTCGAAAGTATTAAAACCCCTGGAAGAATTTTGTATACAAGAGTCAAAGAGAAAAACTTAATTTTGTAATTTGTTTTTCCTTCAAAGAGAAGTTTTTTTGCGGTAGGATGAAGAATTTACAGGAACGGGCGGGGACTTGCAAATGAAATTGTGCTAAGTCTTAAAACCTGAAAAATACTGAGTCGTAATACTTTATTGGAATGGAAATTTTCACGTAACGTCACCCAGATTTTGATTCAATTTGAGTTTATTTTTCAAAGAGAGGAAACTGTTTTCGTATCCTCTTAAGTGTAAAATAGAAATTGGGTAACTTTACTTTAAGAGAATGTTTACTTTTAAAAATTCCTGCTTACCTCCGAAGCTGATTGCTTTTAATATTTGAAAAATAGCCGACATGCGTATTACATTATAGTTAAAAACTGTGAATAACATGCGAAAGTATGTATGCTTTTAAGTATTATGATACTTTCGCCTCGACCAATCCTATAAAATGTCACTTTTGCAAAACATTTAAACTCAAATTTCAATGAAGAAAATTTGAGTCTGTAATCTCTTCATTTTGACGTTTGACAACCTCCTTGAAATTATTAACCTTTAATATTTTTATAAAGAGTTTTGCAGCGTTGTCCTAGGTTATAATATTTTTCAGTTAATAACTAAATGGGTGAACTCACTCCATAAACCGGGATTTCTTTTACAGCAGTCAAAGGCAATACCCCATAAGGGTCAAAACATGTACACACACAAGGTGTGGGGTGCCCCCAAAAGTGGGGTAACAGCCGCTTTCATTCGTTCACTATGAGAGATCAATGGCTAATGCAAACTGAGAAAAAAATAGATAGTTAAACGAAATAGGGTAGGAAAGAAGATGACGTTGAGCAATACTTCCTCTCCTTCATTTCCAAAAAAGTGGCACTTTTTAAATGTGTCCCCGTACAAAAAAGACCCACTGAGTGAAATGTGCCCCCTACACACATGAAGTGACGAACCCATTTCAGAATGATATCCTATCGAGAACTCGGAATCCTATAGAAGAGCATACAAATAAACAGATCCAAAGCTATCGCCCATTTTTAACGGACGTTATCTGGAAAGTTTGGGTCCACTGTTTCATTGGGAACCATAGAAATGAATTCAAATTTCGCGACATCCAATACAGATGTTGCTATCCTATACATATTTATTCATTTTCATTTTGTAAAGAACTTATTTAACGTGTGTCTAACAAGAGGCGTGACCAAGGACTACGTTCATCTAAATTTGCAAGAAATTCTGGCCTAATAATCGAATTCATCGCCATGACTAAAAAAGGGCAAGGGGATGGGGGGGCGATTGCGCCCCCCGGAACCATTCAACAAAATTCAGATATCACCTTCTTGGAAATATTTTCAATCATACGAAGTATCTTGGTCCCCGAACGTTACTTGCCCCACGATACAGCCCCACTCTCCGGGAAGTTTTTAAAACCTAGAGAGTACATGATTTGTTTTTACTTTAAATGACGTGTATTTATTTTCATCTGTAAAAGGACAACAGTAACGCGTTTTTAACAATGGGTGAAGCCAGGACATCGCATGAGGCCACACCGGGTGTATCGAGGGCGTCACGCGTGACTGCAAGGGTCGTGGAGAGGGCGTCCGATCTAGCCACGAAGGGCGTAGCCAAGGCGTCACACCAGGCAAGAAGGATTGCGCATTAAGGCTCCGCGAACAAGCCGATAGGTTCGGTGAATTCTAGGGATGGACGCGAGACATCTCGCATTGTCTCGCGTTCTCATGTCTCGCTCAAGCATGGGACGGAATCTAACTTCACCAGAAATTCTGATCCAACGGACGCCCTGTCCACGCCCCACGTCCCTGGATAAAGACATCTTAGCACAGCTCTTTACAAAATGACAATTCAAAATGACAAAATTCTATCCTTTCTTTTTCTCGCCATGAAACAGTGGATCGAACATGACCAGAAAGCCTCTTTTAAAGGTGGACATTAACCTGTGAATCAGAGACAAAACCTTCGACGTGACCAGGCGGGCCGCGAGCATGCTGATTGGATACGCCCACACGCTTTCCCACGCAATTTTGTATACCGATATAGAGTTGCATGACTGTGAAAAATACTTAATTGAAGTTAATGACAGAGTTTCATTCTTTAAGAAAATTGCTTTAATTTATAATATCATCATAGTAGCGTAGCCAGAAATTTTTCATGAGGAAAATTTTCATCAATTTTTCATGTTACGACTACTGCAACTCACATATATATATGTGTGTGTCTGATAAGTTAGTTAAGAATATACATTTTGTACTGCAAAATATTGTAAGGGGCGTTGTGACCCCCCTAACACCCCCCCCCGAACTTTGGCTACGCCCCTGATCATTGATCCAAAAAGGCTGCATACGCATTCATTTTTGACATCAGATTTTTTTTAAAATCAATTTTATGCAGCAACAGCAAAAAGTAACATTCAAATTTATTGATAATAAAAAATTATTACAAACTTTCTTAGTCATCGTACGTGAATGTTACGAAAAATTAAAAAAAAAAAAACATTCTGAAAGTTAGACTTAGGAAATAAATCCAGTAAAAGTCAAAAGCAAAATCAGGGATAGTCAGTAAATAAGAAAAAAAAAACAATGTAAAATGAGAGAAAATATAGAAACAAACTTATAATAATAAATAAAATGAAATGGAACAATCAATAAACAACGACATAATCAACATTATTTTTGTCATAACAAAGAAACATAAATATTTAAATATATATATATACACTTAATACAATAATCACACACACTCATGAATAAAAGTTGAAAAATATACCACTTCAACCCAATGGATTCCCTGACCTGCACGATAACTGCAATTCGAACATCCACCGAACCACACCAACCGAACATTTTTTCAGGGTCCAGATCCCCCGGGAAAAACAATGTTTGAGCATTCCCGGTTACGTGATCCAATTTTAGAGACGAGATATAAGAGGGGACCCTATTGATTTCGGAGATGATGGGGTTATGGTTTTATTACCTAACAGGCGACGTGATCGGCGCGTTCTATTTTGCCGATGGAAGTCTCATTCTGAATGTACAAGGTGCATTCGGAAAGTCAGTTTTTTAGCACTGCCAACAACTGTAGGTGAAAAACTGGGAAAAACGAATGCGTACACTGAATAAAATATACACCAGACACCGCATCTCCATTCAAACCAATACAAAATTATATAAACATGTAGAACGCCATACGTTGAATTTAAATTATGCAAATAACACTGAAGTTCTTTTACAAGGGGTATCGCAAAATTTAAATTCATAACGATGTAGCGTTTTTCTGAGGCCATCTCCAAAATATCGCCCAGTTGTAGAACGATACATCGCCCAATGGAGGGTAAAAAATATATTGAGTTGGAGAACGCTTTATCATCGATGCCTATCGCATGCTTTACGTTTCTGCTTTTCTTCATAGTGTGCTTCTACGATAACGTTTCCTATAACGGTAAAAATGCGATACCTTTTTGTATCCTGTTTTTACCGTATCGCTATTCTTTACATTATGTAACAATTTTCACTTTCCACTATACAATTTTCCTTCCAGTTGACGAAAGCACAACGAACAAAAATAAACAACTGTATGCAAAAATACACATGAAGCTCTTTATTTTAACCAAAGTAAAGGATGCTTTATTTTTTACTTTCCGAACATGTACCCTGTAAGGAAAGTATTGTCATCCTGAAAAAATTCGACTTCGAGATTTGAGTGTATGGACACGCTTGTAGGTTTTCTGAATTCATTTATGCTATTTTTACGAGATGTATGTATGTGTATGTGATTGTGTGTGTGTGTGTGTATGTGTGTTTGTGTGTATGTGAGTGAACACGATAGCTCCTGAACGGAGCATTCGATTGAGCTCAAATTGGATATATATGTCATAAACCACCGTCGCAAGACCGGCATGGATTGGGGTGTGTATAGGACTTATAGTTTTTCTACAGGGCTACGACCAATTTTTCTTTTACATTATGGCCTAAGGGAGGAAATTCTCGAAAGTGCGCGAGTTTTTAAACGGTCTATTCGTTTGAGCTCCAATTGGGTATATATGTTATTAACCGCTATCTTAAGACCGGTATTCATTTGGATGTGTACAGGACTTATCGTTTTTCTACAGGGCTACGACCCAGATTTCTTTTACAGGATGGCCTATGGGGAGAATTTCTTGAAAGTGCGCTCGCGTTTAAACGGCGCATTCGATGGAGATTCCATTGGGTATATATGTTTGAATGATTCATCGATTCAAATTTATTTAAATGCTTGGTAGTGATATTTATTGTAAGTGTTCGGAAAGTCGAGTGTAGTCACTCCAGAATTTTTTTTTTTTTTGTCATAAACAGGCTCTGCATATAAATGAAATACATTTTTTTAAAGCCAGGAGATATCGTTATTCTTTTTAATGTCTTTTTATTGTAATAAATTAGGATTAATGCGGAAATGATATTTCTTGTTTAATTTCCATCTTTCGTGTTTACTGGGTTAAGCAAACATAAAAAAGCAAAATCCACAAAATAATTGTTAAATTGGATTTGGATTGTTGTTGGATTTTTTTTTGTAATATCAGGGAAATGACCATTCCCTTCTTTTTAAATAAATAATTCTCAACGGAAAGAAATCGATGGCTTCGTGAAGGGGAATTCACCTGGACGAAATTCCTACAAAACGATTCCGGTGAACTATCCAAATGAGTTTGAGGCTATTATTATAGGAAGGGGGCAAAAAGGAGTTATGCCGTTTGGTTTTTTACTTTCCGAACATGTAAGATGTAAGGAAAGTATTGTCATCATGAAAAAATTCGACTTCGAGATTTTGACGTATGGACACGTTTGGAGGTCTTCTGAGTTCATTTATTCTATTTTTACGATCTGTGTGTATGTGTGTGTGAGTGAACACGATAGCTCCTCAACGGGGCATTCGATGGAGCTCCAATTGGGTCTATAGGTTACAAACCATGGTCGCAAGACCAGTATTGATTTGGGTGTGTATAGAACTTATAGTTTTTCTACAGGGTTACGACGAAGATTTCTTTTACATTATGGCCTATGGGAGGAAATTCTTGAAAGTGTGCTAGCGTTTAAACGGCGCATTCGATTGAGTTTCCATTGGGTATATATATTTGAATGATTCATCGATTCAAATTTATTTAAATGCTGGGTCATGATGTTAATCGTAAGTGTTCGCAAAGTCGAGAGGAGTCACTCCAGATTTATTTATTTTTTGTTTTTATCGTATTTCTGTGCTTTAGATAGCTAGATCGACTGAAGCTCATCGTAGGAAACAGGTGCATGCCTAGGAGATTCTTAGCGTAGGTGCTGAAGAAGGGCACATTTCGTTATGGATCGACAATCAACCCATACAGTTTCACTAAAATGCCCTTGGCATTTTTTTACTTTCCGAACATGTACCCTGTAAGGAAAGTATTGTAATCATGAAAAAATTCGAATTCGAGATTTGGGTGTATGGACACGTTTTGAGGTCTTCTGAATTCATTTATGCTATTTTTAGGAGATGTATGTATGTGTTTGTGTGTGTGTGTGTGTGTGTGTGTGTGTGTGTGTGTGTGTGCGTGCGTGCGTGTGTGTAATTTCTTTTTTTCTTATTAACTAGAGAAGAACTGTTACGTAAAGTTTATTTATTTAAGCTAAAAAAGAATATTAAAACTTATAAAACAGCCGCCTCATCATAAGACACTTTTAACTTAAAACATTCCCGCTCATGTAAAACAAAACAGAGTACTTTGGAGAAACTTTTACTTCGATCCATTTTAAGAAAAAGCACACGCCTATGAGCAAACTTGAGTTTTTCTATTAATAAAAATAAAATTTGTAAAACTTTGCTTTTTCCCAGCGTCATTACACCAGAGATTTGCTTCGTAAAAATGTGGACTAAACGTGATTTTTTTTCATCCTGAAAAATATATTTTCCCCTCCTTTTAGGCACTTTATAGAGATATTTTTTACTTCATGGTAAGTTGAGTGGTTTTTTCTTCAGTCAGTTACGCAAAGTGTATATATTTTGAAATGTTGTGGCTTAAAAAGAAAAACGCCAGCAGTTAAAAGAAATAAAAGGAAGATGATAGGAAACGTCAAGTTAATTACATAAATTAACATTTTCAGAAACTACGCACATTTCGAATAGTTGCTTAGTTTCCGGATTGGTAGCTTTAAAGCCCAGATTATGTCGAAAGTTCTAGCAAACAGTCCACTTTTTCAAAGACGGCTCCAGCTATTTCAATAAGAAAAACCCGATTTTTAACATTCAAAAGGAAGTATCCTCCTGCCACCCGGATGACGTCATTGAAACGTCACGTCGAAATGCCGAGTCCTGAGTCGTACGCCCGACCCCGAAATGTCTATAATCGAGAAAAAGTGGAGATATTCCTTTTCTTCTGGCCGGTCCATTTCTGAAAAACAGGGAACATTTTCATTTTCCAACAGCTAATGCTCTTTGTGATGGAATTTCCAAAATGAAACGAGAGATAGAGGTACCGGCGTTAGGCGTCTCCTACTGAAAGTGACGCCCACTGTTCTTACGAAATGGTCTCTCGGAGCAGAATATTTGAGTTTTGACTATTAGTCAAAGCTTAATGGATATTTTCTAGAAATAGAGTTAGATAAGCTATTTCATTGATTGTCAGCTAAAGTAATTTATGGATTCAAATGACTGGATATTCAATGCAATGGTTCCTACTCTGTGTTTACGTTCATTTTGAAAAAAAAAAACTGCTTTGACACGGACGTAGCAGGGGCTTCACTTCAGAGCAGGATTGAAGGAAAATTTAGAATATCTGTTTGCTTCAGTGGCAATCAACACATGAACGTTTGCATAAAATTACGATTTCGAATGGTGAAGTGTTATCAGCCTTGCTTACATAGAATGAGTTTTATTTATGATTTTTAACGTGTTAAGGATTTTTTCACGTGTCATTATGTTTATCCAGGGAAGGAGTCGACCCATGATAGACTATGGACACACCTTCCACGGAAGTTTTTTTTAAATTTTAGATATACCGATTCTTTCAAAGGAGAATAAAAAATGGAATGGGTTCAATGACGTAATCAATAAAGATGTTGGTACTCCATGCTCAGTATTCATTTTGAAAAAAGACTGCCCGTTAAAATGTTTTTCACGATGGGCGTCACACGGGGCGTCCGTTAAGCCGCCATGTCCGGTCCACTTCGAAGAACGGTTTGTTTTCTTTCGAAAGAACACATTCACTTTTGCAAAAATAATTCTGAATAATAATTCTAGACAGTTCTTTTTGCTTGCACATTCTGAAATGAGATTGAACAACAGCGTTCCAGTCTACAAGCCCATAGCAGTATCTTTTCTCTCGTGAAATATTTATAGAAAGGAAAATAGCTTCGATAATCTAATAAAGAAACACGATGATTCATAGGATGTTGAACGTCGATGGGATATTTTTAAGATTACGAAAAGCTCGTCAAAGCATTACGGCATTGGAGGCTCCTTTATTACCTCGAAAAAAACCATCTGTACAGTCGTAAAAATACAAAAGATTTCACTTTTAAACAGCGAAGTCTTTGTATACATTTTTTTTTCTTTTAAATGGATCTGGAAAACAAGATTTCATCTTAAATAGCATTACTAGAAGCAGAAAATTCAGCTTTCTTTGAAAATCTGTTATTAAAGTATTGGGAAGCTATTATATGTTGTCATTTTTAAAACTGTTGTTACTGCTTAAATATACGGTCTCGGAAATGCTTAAATGGTTTAAGGATATCTTATTTCGATTTTTTTAATAAGGTTATAAAAATCGCAGATTTATTTTACTCTATGTTTATGCAAATATGAAAAAAAAGAATGTTAACTGGCTTGTTAGACTTCAACAAGTTAAAAATAGTATGTTTTGGAACACTTTAAATTGAGAATTACCACATATATGCTCTTTAAATCCTACTAATATTTCAGCCATCCAGGGTAATCAACATTTTTTGTTCGTTAATCTGCCTCTCTTATGTTTTAATATTTTCAGACTGAATGGCATAAAACGAAGAATAAACCCTAAATTTCAGCTCAATTTATGTAAATCAATAAATGCTGTTAATAGAAACAATATATAATAGGTGATTTGCCTTGCTCAAAGTTTCCCAGTCATTGGAGATAACTTTGAACCCGTATCATAAATTATATATAAAACACCTTGTTTTATTCAATGTAGGAGTAAGAGCAAATACTAGGAGTAAGAACTTCTAAATTTAAAGTTTTAAATATTTCCTAAAATTATGTGCTGCAGTTCTCAGCACCCCAAAGGCCAAGTATTTTAAATAACATCTCCAAGAATATTCTAGGTAAGGTCAGACAGGTCAGACAGTCAGTCTAGGTAAGGGTAGGCTGACGGGGTCAGTATCCCCGTCAGCCTAGGTAAGGTCGCACAAATATATTAATAAAAAAATCTATTTATTATTCAGTTCAGGTAAAGAAATATTTTTTTATGCTCCTGACAATG
Source organism: Cheiracanthium punctorium (assembly GCA_038373885.1). Lineage (NCBI taxonomy): Eukaryota > Metazoa > Arthropoda > Arachnida > Araneae > Cheiracanthiidae > Cheiracanthium > Cheiracanthium punctorium. The sequence continues at coordinate 7,305 of JAWZYV010019904.1, read as the reverse complement.
CTTTGTGTTTTCGTACAACTTATTCACTTTCTCAACTTGAACTCTAGTTTAGAGCGGTTATCAATTGATGAAAAATAGCCTTGATGACATTAAGTTTCCATTATTTTTAAGAAAAAAAATGAATTAGGCTATGTGGTAGCTCTATACCACAGTATATAGTATACAGGGTCTCCCAGAACGGTGATAACGGGCTTTAATTCTATATCTATTAGAGATAAGTGGACAGTGTCCATTGAAAAAATGCTCAAAATAAGATCGGAAATAGGACTCCGTTAAGAAAAAATTATTATCGTTCATTTTCAAAAATATTGTATTGTATCAAAAATTTGTATACGGCACCCGTGCAAAACAATTTCCTATGAGTAAAATGGGCCCCATACGCTCATGAGCTGACATAAAAAATTTGAGAACTATACTTTAAAAGTGTCAGATTTGTGAAGATCAACATAACGCTGACTTCAACCACTTTACAATGGCTCTGCACTTACCTCTTATAATTAAAGCCCGTTACCACCATTTTGGGACACCCTGTATATGTATATATATTTATTTATTTTAAAGCAGTTACAAATATTCTCGATGTAAACAAAATATGGATTATAAACGCACTGTAAACAGCACACGCTGTCATGACCTAGCTTTGAACTGGCCAAAGTTGCTTTGTTTAATGGTGCTTAATAATGGTGCTTTGTTTTCTGCTTTTTAGCAATTGCTAGTCAATAAATAATTATTAGCAAGTAACAAATGAATTATTTTCAGAAAATACTGTATTTGATAGAGAGATAAATTCATAATTACCCGAGAAAATTAATTGATTTCATGAATTTCACATCAGCATTAAAATAGAACTTGGAAAAAAGAGTACTTTAAAAAAATAGCCGTATGGTGAAGTCTTTCCAGGTTCGTTTGACAACTTAAAACAGGCCGTGAGTGTTGTGTTTCACCCAAGAGGAAATGTTGAAGTTTCACAAAAGGAACACACATTGCAGTTTATCTTAGCATTTTATTAAGAGATCCTAGAAAACATAGAATACTGAAAATACATTTCCCATATTGGCTGGCAGAGTCCCCCAAAAAATGCTTTTATTTGAAAAATAAGCTTTCTACTTATCGTTTTTAAGCAGAATAGCTTTTTAAACATAACGATATTTACCTTTCATTTGAGATGCGAGATATAATATGTCTGGTCTGAAGAGGTTACCATTTTTTATGGTTACGGTGTCTCTCTTTCAATGATTAGAATCTCTGAAAAATATACAATTTGTAGATGGTATTAAACTGCTATTTTAGAGCCATTTTAAATAATTTTAATCCAACTGTCACCAAGCTTGGCTATTTTTGGCGAAACATCGTCCAATAAGGAGCCAAAAGTAGTTTTCAAAACGGAATCCAGATGGCGATATCTACATAGAATGCGTACTATCAAGCTTTTATTGTTACTGAAGCATCGTATTGTCCTTTCAAATGAAATAAGTGTGAATGAAGCGCTGTAAATTGCTCATAATTGAGTAGATCCCCATCACTTTTTGTTCCTTTTGTATCAATGAAATAAATGGCCTCATTCGTTCCGAGCAGCTTCCAATTCGTAATCTAAGAAATACGTTCACCCATATCAACGCAGGCAACCGTATTTTTTTATAATACCATAGCCATTAGTGAAACATTCCAGAGAATACAAAACAATGCGGAAACGGCATTCCATGCACACAATGATATACGGAAATGATCCCGGCATGTTTTGTTCAGGTTCATTAAGGCAAAATGAAAGGGTAGATTCACGATCCCACTTTTAGAATACAATCGCCGAAGTTCAATAAATCACACTGAAGTGGCTTTGAATTTTTCTTTCCTTTTAAGAATGTATCCTCGTTCCATTTTGAAATCCTGGCCTCTGACTGCACTGATTCAGTCTTGGGCCCATATTTGCGCTCGCCGAAAAAGAAACGAAAAAATTTTTTTAATCCTCTAAAGGAAAATAAACTTTCCTTTTAAATGAATTTCGCATTTTCAGCGTCAAGGGTGGATCACGTCATTCGCCATTTCTCATCTTTAAGGATCGCGTGGGTTTACAGTTTTAAGTTTTTAAAAGAATCGAATTGCGTAGACGACAGCTGTGGAGAGAGTTTGTCGTCGAAGTCTATGTTTTATGGCGGAGTTGAGCTGCGTGTGTTTGTGACTAGATTTTCGTTTTTAAATCATTCAATGGACAGAAAGAAGTTGCAGTTATTTTGATATTTTACATATTTTAACACTCCCTCCTTTCATCAAACTACTAAACCCGTGTTTACTTATCATTAGAAAGGTGCACCAGCGAAAACGCTCCTTTGCAGCATCTAACTGTATCCAGGGCCTGATTTCCGGGAGGGCCATCGGGGAAAGCACCCGGACCACACAACAAAAAGGGATCCCCAAATTGTTCTTTAAGTTCAAAAATTTGTAAATTTTGAAAAAATGTCCAAAGTGAAAATTTCCCAATGAAAGGGAAAAATTCCCATATGAAGCTTTTGCCCAGGGCTCCCCAACTCGCCAAATCTGCCCCTGACTGTATCCCCTCCTCCCCATTTTGTTATTATCCGTTTTCAGAATGGCCTCCCGCTATGTAAAGCAAATTTAGAAGACGCATTCACGTCAAAAATTAACAAAAATAGGAAGAAATTCACAAAATGAGGTAAAAATTCACAAAATGAGGACTTTGAGACAAAAAAAAAAAATCTGGACTCTATCCTGATTAACTTGGTAGAGAGAACCAAACACACCATACAATAATCTTATCCATCCAATTTCTTTCATTCAATTGGGTTCATAAATTAATAAAACCATTCGCACTTTTTAAGTAGATAATATCGTCGTTGTCAAACCACTATCTGCGATTTGCAAAAATGATGACTTTTAACATATTGAATAAAAACGTTCCCTGTAAAATTTTACGTGAAGTGTAATGCTTAGTACCGTATCATGCTTAGAGTCACAAAGCAGTGTTTTTATACGAAAATTTGCTTAGTAATCGAGTCCTACTAAACAAAATGTCAAAAAATGCACACCGCAGATATGGGTTTAACAATGAGGACCTATTCTATTCTTAAATTAAAATGAAATTTCATTTCGAGTCATTATTTATCGAGTGTTCATTATACGTAATTGGAAATTGGGTTACACATCGACCCAATTCATTCGTCATCATTTTATGTCCTTCTTTTAATGAAGTATTTCCGACACATAGATTTCCTTTCATGACCCTACATGAGTCATTGAGTAAGCACACTTCGTTCTTTTATCTAAACAGACATAACTGGACGAGATCATGGGACGTCTCAAAACATTTCTTCGGATATAAAAATGACACCTGCACTCCTGACTGCGTTCTAATGAAGGCAGATGATGACTTAATGAAGTCGAGCACTCCAAGTAGTGAATCATTCTTTATCCTCGCTCCCAGTGTCATTTATTAAGACATCTTCGTTATAATTAAACGTCATGATAATTAAGTTTTTCCTTGTAGTATTTGAGTAAGGTATTTTTCTTGTTCAATTGTGACAAAAAAAAGTGCACACGAGTGTTGTAGGTTCTTACATATTTCAGGATTTGTGAATTGGGTTTTGTTCGTCCGTCTGTACGTGTTAAGATAGAGCAAGCCTGCCCCAACCATACTCTTAAATTAAGGTGACCATTCGCCCCTAATATTTGTGTTTTTTGTGATTTGTCTCCTCAAAATGTAAAGAAGTAATCGAGAACAATTTTTAATTATTATATTGTTTATAAATTAAATTACTGTTAATTATTTCATTCATTATAAAATATCCCCAATTTTGTTTCCGAATGGAGGACATGTCCTCAATTCTACGTCCCAAAATAGGGTTGCCTTATCATAAATGTCCCGAATTTACTATACTACAGATTTTAAAAGATTTTTTTTTAACTTCTTGGTTTCAGGGAGCTATTCATTATAGTGCAGCTATATCATTAGAATAATCATGGATTAGAAACATCTGGAGTTTTTATGAGTTTGCCCTGCTCGAAAAAAAGGGTCGATTTTTTTGAAAATCCATACTGTTTTTTTTTTTTGAAAATTTCAACTTTAATGACACAGCTAATATATCTCTTAATATGGGTGCACCCCTTGCAACGTTCATTAACAGACCTCTCCCCGCTACCCAATAAAAAAAATTGAAATCGAGTTTTTCCAGATTTAAATAGTATTAGTTACATTATCTTGATAACTTTACTTTAAAATTCTAACTGAGCATTAGTATGGTACTTTAGTTTTACTTAAAATGACTGCTAATAATCCATTTATCTGAAAGCAAAACATTACCGGTTGTAATTACTATTAATGATTTATGTTTTTTCATGTGTATTTGATTTTTGTAATCAATTCGTTACTCTAAGCTATAGTTTAATGTAGTTTATATTTTTCGTTAAAGAATAGTTTTTCGTTTCATTGGGTAAACATTTAAAATTTAGTAATTAGCAAAATTTCTTCAAGCATTCTCTATCCTTAAAAACCCCAGATAAAACCCAAAATATCCCCATAAAACTCGAAAATACTGATAAAACTCCAAAACCGAGCTAAAACCACCCAAAAAATCTCTCGTAAAACACTTTTATGGAAAAAACACAAGCGGATACATAACAATCCTGGAAACACCAGGAGCAGCATTGGCAACTGGAAAAGCGATTCGTTATAAATGATTGGTTTCACTCACCCATCCTTTTCTCTTATTCAATCCTTATTTTGCACCGACGCTGACCACCCATGCACGCAGTCCATCCGGTTACAGTCCCAGAAGAACTCATCTTGGCAGAGTGAAGAATCCAGTGGCTGGAAAACAGATCCGTTATTGAGTACTAGTTCCCTTGCTTGTTCGCCGAGCACTACACAGTTCGGCACAAGCATTTTACAAAGCATAATGGGATGAAAAGGACTCATCATCAACGTAAGGCATCGCATTCCGAAAATGAGCAACTTTGTGAGCCACTTCTTGTACACTATATGGGACACTGTTTACTCCAAAGTAGTTCATGACCCAATTTGGAGCCAACTATATTAAGATTTCGAAGCAGTTCTCAATAAAAACAACTACAGTATAAAAGTACTCTGTGACGGAACAGCTCATTGTCTTTGCCAGCACATATACTGTAAATTATATGAGTAGATACCCATTGACGGCGGCAAAGTAACACATTTTCTCTAATGGTTAAGCTCTACTTGTCAATCTATTTATATCCATTCCGAAGCCTGATGGATCTGGATACATCCTTAAACCTTCGATCTTAGACACTCGATGGACACATATTTTTCGTCGAACTCCAGTTCCAACATTCCACCTTGAAGTGCAAACTACACTTTTACTCCAATATTGAACGAGTTCATTACGTAATAGAAAACAATATGTATCTCGTACTTTTTTTATATAACTTTAAACAAATACCTTTCTGTACTGATTCATATTTATATTTTGTACTGATTCATAGTTACTGAACAGCCTATTTCCGACAGAGAAAAGTGTTGGTATGTGGAAGATGCAAACACTGAACGACTCGTGGTACAAACCTTTAGTTGTTGTGGCAGACACCAGAGGACGCTGCTGTTCATTGTTTGAGAGTTGGCCGTAATCAGGACCTTACGTTCGTAAACTCATCCACTCGTGCCAGTCGTATTCGTGCAAAAACTGGAACAGGTGTCATGAGTGGTCTTATGGCGGTATTCGCCAAGTAATTGACACACGGATCAATCCAAGCAAGAGTGTTAAAGTCATGGGTGAGATATCAACGGTTTAAGAACGCGGTAAGAGTTTAACACTTTCTGGTGAACGTACCCTATACTCAATTCAGAATTCGAAAACTACATCAAAACAAAACAAAAAAAAATTTAAGAAGACGGCTATGGAATACCGGGAAGTGGACGCACGCTGCATTCGAACACAACCTTAAGAAGAAGGTTTAAGAAGACAGCTTTAGAAAAATATTACTACATGGACACTCCGAGCATTCGAATTATAGAAAAGGATTTTTCACTCTGCCTGAAGCCAAAAACGACCATTTAAGAACACGGTAATAGGAAAATAATGCATGGACGCTCTATGCAATCTAACACAGCCTTTACCCGAAAACAACTGTTTAAAAACACAGGTTTGGAAAAAAAACCTTTCTAAATTGACCCCCCCCCCCCGAAATCGAATTTAAGAAAAGAATTTCATAACAGAATAAAGCCAAAAACGACGCGGTTTAAGAACACCGTCATAGAATACTACGAAATAGACGGACGCTGCATTCGAACCAAACCTTAAGGGGAAAACAACAGTTTAAGAATGGGGTATTAGTTTAACACTTCCAGGTGAACACACCCTGTACTCCATTCAGAAATCGAAAATTCCATCAAGACAAAAACAACAATTTAAGAACAAGGCCATGGAACATTGCCAAACGGACGCATGCTGCATTCGAACCCAAACTTAAGACGAAAATTAGGGTTTAAGAACATACGTTAGGAAGAACCTTTCTAGAAGAACGGCCCCTGCAATCCAAACAAGAAAAGACTTTCAATCCCGTCCTAAAGCCAAAAACAATAGTTTAAGAACACGGCCAAAGTATATCGCGAAATGAACCCACGCTGCATTCGAACCCATACTTAAGAAGAAAAGAACGGTTTAAGAACACAGGTTGGAAAGCCTTTCTGGACAGTGGCCCCCTGCATTCGAATTAAAGAAAAAATTTTCAACCCACCCTAAACATAAAAATAAGTTTAAAAACACGGTTTTACAAAAATTTTCATAGACGCTTCCTCACTTTAAATTGGAATGCAGCCGATAACGGTTTAAGAAAATGGTCATAGTTTAACAATCCCGGAAAAACCAATTTTCCAATATTCCAATGAGACGACAATTCGAAAACATCTTCAAGTTGAAAACGGCAGTTTAAGAACAGGGCTATAGAATATTTTGGAATAGACGCACGCTGCATTCGAACCAAACCTCTAGACGTAAACAACGGTTTAAGAACACAACTTAGGACAAAACTTTCTAGATGAACGCTCCCTACATTCGAATGAAAGAAAAGAATGTCATCTCAGCCATTTCTGAAATAGGGGTAGGCATATACAATAAATTACAAAGTTTCATAAAGAAAGATACATAATTTTAGGTTATCCATTAAAATTATAATTCAGGCATCGTTCCTATTTTTCTTAATGATTCCATTCAGTTAGAAAGTGTATCCTTATTCATGAGTGTACCGTGTTTTTCTACCTTGTTCCATAAAACAGTTCTTTGGAATCGAAATGTATATTAAAATCGCGTACTAAAAGTG
>JAWZYV010019903.1:0-21629 GCA_038373885.1 Cheiracanthium punctorium | reverse complement strand
GAATGAGATTGGATATCTCGCAGAACCACTGGCGGATTAACCTTTGAGGCGCAACCCTTTCCCAATCTATATAAATAAAGCAATGTGTAAACTGTCCGTTAGTTGCAGTGGCGGATTATTGCAAGTGTGTCGGGGGGGCGGTTGGTCTGTCGGTGGGGGCGGTTAGTTAGAAGATTGACATATACATCCATTTTATGGAAGCAAAATATGATCTTTTACATTAATTTCTTTTTTCTCGGAGGGGGGGGGCGGTCTCCCCCTCCGCCCCTCTTTAATCCGCCCTTGGTTAGTTAGTTAGCTTGTTTGTTTGTCTGTGTCTCGCGTAGCTCGCAGGCGGGTGATCGTAGACCTACCAAATTTTGTACGGAAATTCTCTATGACAGGTCCCGACACACCTCGAAGCGATTTTTTCAAAATTCGAATTATTTTAGGAGATATCGATAAAAAACGATTCGCAAAAGGCTAATTTTTGCTTTCCGCCATTTCGTAATTGTAACCCCACAGTGGAAAAAGCAACGATTAAGTTTATCTAGGTTGCCACATTCGGCAAGTTTATTAAATGATTCAGACTCTTGAAGTAAAAATAAAAGAAGAACGATTTTTTTTTTTTTTTTTTTGTGTGTCTAGATTATTTGTAAGGTTGTTTTTCAATTAAAATATCGTGTGCATTGGAAATCAGAGCAGGAATGAAATGTTTTATACTCAAAAGAAAAATATTATTTAGAAATTTTCTGAGACTAAAATGCGCAACTTTTTAATTTGGCGAAAAATTAAACGGCTGATGTGCGATTTTGAGGAGGTGATTCTAACGCTTGGCGCAATTTATCGTAGTTTATCGTCTGCTGAACACACCTGAGAATAAGTTTTTGAAATTTTCATTCAGTTGGAATTGTGCATTTTTCTGTGCAGCTCTTCTCCATCTATTAATGACTATGTCATTTTATCTCTCACCCCCTTTATTGAAATTTGTATGAAAAATGTGTCCCAAAATTGCAACATAAAAGTATGCCACATAATTTTACATATACTTAAATACTGTTAGTTCACACAGCTTTAATCTATTGTTAAAATATTTCGTAAGCTGTAGAATATGCATCACCAGTATTTTTCTATAAATAGGTTACAATAATAAAATTTCAACACAGGGTTACCAGGCGAAATACTCAAAAGATGCCAGATAAAACGACATAGTCAATTAATATCGTTTTAATATGGCAATAATGAAACTAAAAAATTAGGGAGTTCAGGGGGGGGGGTGTCTCCCCCTGACGAGGCTCGAACAACCGAGGATTTTCTCGGTTGTACGGAATACCAATGTATTACGTTCTCGGAATACCAATGTATTACATCCAGAAAAGGAATGTTAGAAATACCAATTTTAATTTTGTTTAATCCCACTCATGAATAATGATAAACTTTCCAAATTAATAAAATAAGGAACGATAATAGGGAAGACCCATAGATTATAATACGCTTTTAATATATAGCACTTTTGTGCGTATTTAAAATCTGAAAATGTTTCAGATTTTCTTACTTTTCTTTTTCCTTTCCGTTTTTTGATAAAGACCAATATATCCAGAAGCTCTTCAGAATTATATAGGACGAAAATAATTTGTTCCTTTTTGTAGGTTTTTATCATTTAAACATCTTATTTTTGTAACCAGGGGCGGCCCGACACAGTAAGCATCGCATTTGGGCGCTGGCTTCGAAGGGGCGTCATTTCGAACACAAAAACTAAGTAGAGCATAAAAGGGGGCATCTTTTTTTATATTAGCAGGGGGTGACACTTACCGTAGGGCCGCTGCTGTTTGTAATCATCTTAATTTTAAATTCCATTCAGAATCTGAGAGATTCCAGTGCCAAGGAAGCCGGTGAGGAACAGGATTCTCTCCGAACAAGATTTATTAAGACGGCGAACCAACTGGTTGCCGGAGGCGGCTAGTGGTTAATAAAGTAAGGAAAAGAAAACTTGAATGAATTCTCACCTTCTTGTCAATATAATCTCTCTTATATCATTCGCATGGTAATCTTTCTGCAAAACTTTCTCTCCTTCAGTATCAAAGACATTATATTTTGTGTTTCGAATTCTGTGGAAAGTTCTTCAAGATTTCCTACAGTCTTTAAAGATTTCACAGGACTTCTACATTAAAAATTCGATTTTATTGAAAACATCTTTCTCATAGACATAATTTTGTTGAAAAACCAAAATTTTCAATGATATAGAACAGAAAATTGCTTTTTGAAACACAATTATAATATTTCAGTTTTAATAACGATATAAAACTTCATAAATTCTTAAAAGTATTTCCGCGTTAGTGTGTAGGGAGCTGGAAACATGAACTATGAATGTTCAGGTGTCTTCGTCCAACATAGTACTCTTTTTTCCTCAAAAAATTTGCTGTCATAAGATATTTCATATTTAAATATATCAGTTTATAGAAGAGAAATGTTCATTATTTTACAAAGAATCAGTGGCCGCCCGTGGTCAAAACTGTTAGTGCAGCCGGAAGCATATGAGCCCTCTCCCCCCTTTCCTCCGGACAGGATTGGAAAATCTTTGTTATTGAATTCGAAAGCTGGCGGATTAAGCCCTCACCGAGGAAAAAAAAAAAAAAAAAAAGAAATTACATAAAAAATGTAAGAGATCCTATTTTACTTCCATAAAATGGACATAAATTTCAACCAGCCGCTCTTATCCTCAAAATTGCATTCATCCGTGTCTGATTCGAAGTTTCCTTAGAATTTTCTTTTGTAACGATAACTTGAGAAGCAAAGAAAGAAAAAAAGAAAACTTACTTATTTTTTATAAGTCAAATCAATCCTCCTTTCTTTTAAACATGCGAATCGGTCAGTGATGTCCCCATAAAAAGGCGTTGTTTTAATTCAGATATCCATAATTTTAAAAGATCTTTAAAATTTCCCATGTTTAAAGAATTTTCTCGCTTGCCATGTCCTCTAAATGCCAGTTCTTGCTTACTTAAAAACAATACTGCTTTGATGGGTAATGGTCCATTCATAAGCGTCTATTCAGGCTTACCTTCTTGATAAATTCAGCAATATAAAGTGAAGAGTTTTCCAAACATATATTCTTCTTACCCCCTCCCTCACTTCTCAGTCGAGTTCTCAAGTTCAGCCGCCGTTAAAAAATCTTACTTCGGCTGTATCAGCTGCAAACTCCCTATGCCGGAGAGGCTGCTTACGTAGTCGTTGTCATGGCAACGGTGCTGCCAATTTTCTTTTCAGCGCTCTGGGCTGAACCAAAGATTTTCCCAATTGAATTGCGGGAAGATTAAAGTGCTTTTTTTCTGAATGAGCGATCCGGCCACAATACTTTTTTTTTTTTTCGGAGATTTTTTTTAATTTACCGTAGGAATTCCACAATTCTAATCTGGATTTAGGAAAATTAGTAGAATAAATTATTTTAAAGTATGTGCTGATAATTTCAAGTGCAGCCCGGCTGTACTTGCTGTATACCACGAGCCGCCACTGCAAAGAATATTCAAAGAATTACAAAGCACTAAAATCAAACAAGTTTCAGTGGCACCACTGTCACCGAATGAATCATCTGTAGTGCTGTCATCTGTTGGCGAAAATATGAACTGCTTGATATTTATTATGTATCGGTTGCCGGCAAAGTATGAAATGCCGGCATTCTATAGAAGAAGTGTAATGCCGAACGTTTTTATGTGAAGTATGAATATGAGAATTATTACACACTTTTCTTAGGCATTGTGTATAAAACCTAGTCGTTCTATAGAATGACTGCTATTTAGTCCAAGTATGAAAAAAAAGTCCTGATAAAGTTAATATACAGGGTGTCCCAAAAAAGTAGAGATAAGTGAGCAGCAGTATCAATTGAAAAAATGTTCAAAATAAGGTCGGAAATAAGACTCCGCTAAGAAAAAATTTCTCTTGTTAAGTTACAACAAGTAAGACTTTTTAAATTTGTATGCAACTCCCGACTACAAAAACATTCCCTATTAGTAAAAAGTGCCGCCACATTAATGATGGAGAAAAAATATTTTCTTTCGTAATTTCTGTACGAGCCCTGAAATGCGATCATTCGACGTGATTTTTTCACTTTGAGAGCCATGGAAAAATGGTTTAAGTCAGCGTTATATTTATCTTCTTATCTCTGACAATTCTTAAGTTATAATTCTCAAATTTTGTAAGTCACCTTATGAGTGTATGGGAAACATTTTACTAACTGGGAATTGCTTTGTACGGGGGTCGTATACAAATTTTAAAAATTTAACTTTTTGAAAATTAACCAGAGGAATTTTTTCTTAACGGAGTCTTATTTTCGACCTTATTAACACGCTTTTATTAGTTCCCCCTGTATGTATGTTTGTTTGTAACCGACTCCTTTGATCTCGATTTTGACCCACTTTAAGCGGTTAAATTTAATTTAAACGTTGTAGATTTATCAAGGGCCGATGACAGTACAATAATTTGATAAGCTTATCCCATTTTCCTGATTAGGATCGTCAGGATTAGTCATTTTCTTAAGAGATCATTTGCGTCAGAGTGAGAGAGATGGGGCAAGCGCGCGGTCTACGCATGCGTACCATTTCGGCACTCGGCTCAGCACAATAGAGTAGAACCTCTCTCGCTATTGGTAACTGTATTCAATGGTATTTTTGGGTAGTTAAGTTTTTGAAATCCAGATGGCAAATCTACAAATTTTACCTCAGTACATGGATGTTTGTGTTTGTTGTAGTCGTTATGATACTTGTTTGTTGATTAGAGACCTATTTTTTCTTTTTAGTAGAGAAGGTAGCATTTAACTGCAGGTTAATTAATACTTTGGTGCACCCCACACTTTTTTTCACAATAATACTATTTTTCGTTCATTAATTTATCTTTATATTAAGAATTATTTTGAACATTTTTTCAATTGACACTGCTCACAGAATTAAAGCCCGTTACCAGCTTTTTGGGACATCCTGTATAAATGACGTGTATTTCTCAAAAATACAAATGTTGTTCAGAAAAAATAATGAGAGTGCTATTAAAAAATATTCAAACTACACAAAGAAAAATAAAACTTTAAAAAACAAAATTTATGAGTTTCTTATTATGTGATTTTAACTTTTCATATAAAAAGAATAACAAATTAAAATTAACCTGCTTGTTGCAACATGGTAGGCTTTTGAATGGCATTTTGAATTACATTTCATTGCATTTTTCATACATTTTATACACAATCGGAGATGTATTTCATACTTTGCCGTGACAATTTTTTTTTTTTTTTTTTTTTTTTTTTTTTTTTTTTTTTTTTTTTTGGGAAATGACGTGCTAAAAAGTAAGGGATTCTCGTGGAGCTAGGACACCCGCAACTATTTTTATAAAAGAAATCAAATCTATTCTTCGTGACTGGCAACAGTCAAAACGTCAGAGTTTGGTGTTCCCAGAGCGGAAACATTGCGCGTTAAAGGGTTAATAATTCCTTATATTTTTTCTACTTAATAACTCATCCTTTCCAAATGTGCGTTAAAATTTTATTCTTAAGAATATACTCCTTGATAAGTTATACAAATTGATTTTTAGAAAAAATACAAATTAAATTAAAATACTGTTATCTCTTTCAAAAAAAAAAAAAAAAAAAAGTAATTGCTTTCTATTTAGCGGTTATGTTTTCAATTTTTCTAAAATTTACTGCAAACTGGTTTGAAAGAAGGTTCCTCTTTTCTGAATATTGAGTTATTGCTATTTAAAACGATGCAAATGAGAACGGAAAAGCGGATATACATTTTTATAAAAATAAATTTTAAATGTCGATTCTCCCCAAACTTATGTTGCAGTTGGATTAATTCCAGTTATGCGTATTAGAAAAAAAAAAAAGAGCCGAATTTCTCCCTTACGAAGAACGGGTACTCAGCCAGTAACATTACTGATAAGACATATGCACACTTTTTGCCGTAGAGTTTTAGATTCTCTTGTATGCTGAGTCGTGTCTTGATAATTATTCCTGTGTAATCGGTTGACCGAATACTGCGGTGGCACAGCAACAACTAAATTTTCTTCATTTTTTTTTTCCAGTAAGTTATTTATTATTGATGTACTACAGTTCAATAGTACAGTTAGAGCTGCAGGAGTTGTCGTGCTCATGAGAACATGATCTACATGCATGTAAGCTACACTCATGTCCATAAATTAAGGATAATGAAGTTCAGGCAAAGAAAGAGAAAGAAGCAAAGCAAATTTGACTTATTTGTTAAGTCTATTTATTAAACAAAAAGTAAAGAGCAAAAAAGATGCTATATGTTTGACATAATTAATAAAAATTGCAAGTTTTACTCCCTTGACCAAATTTAAAAAAAGAACCTATTTACAAAAAACAGTATAACATGGTTAGTAGGATGGTTAATACGGAGTATGTCTCCCGGACGATGCAATACAGGCCTGACAACGCCTAGGCATGCTGAGTATCAAATGATCAATCTGATCTTGGGGAATATTACACCACTCATCAAGCAATGCACTCCGAAGTTCCGGTAGACAGGTGGGAGGGGGTTGACGGGCTGCAATTCGTCGGCCAAGCATATCCCACACATGCTCTATTGGATTCAAGTCCGGTGAGTATGCTGGCCAATGCATACGGGTGATATCCTCCGATTGAAGGCATTCGTCTACAATGTTTGCACGGTGAGGACGGGCGTTGTCATCCATAAACACAAATTCAGCACCCATGGCGCCCCGAAACAAACGTTCCAGAATGACATCCCGATAGATGTGGCCTGTCATCGTTACACTCTGAACATGCAGGTCAGTTCTGGAACCAAGAATAATTCCTCCCCAAACGAGCCATCCTGCACCACCGTAACGGTGTCTTTCAATGGTGTTCTCTTGGTGGTAACGGGTACCTGGCGCTCTCCAGATGAATGTCCGGCGAGAATCAGACTCCAAACTAAACCTGGACTCGTCGGAAAACATCACACAAGACCACTGTTGCGGTGTCCACAATGCATGCTCTCTACTCCAGGTTAATCGCAGGCGACAGTGAGTTGCGGTAAGTGGAACACATCTGACAGGCCTACGAGCATATAGACCAATGTGCCCTAAGCGTCTGTACACGGTCTGCCTTGAAACTGTCGTACCGGTAGCTGAAGAGAGCTGACGAGACAGGTCTGATGCTGTACTCCGTCTGTTTCTTTTGGCAGTAACTGCCAAATAGCGGTTCTCATTCGGCGTTGTAACTCGGGGGCGACCTGTGCTGTAACGTCTACTCACATTACCATCATCTTGGAATCGTTGCCAAAGCCTGGAGATGACACTCTGGGCGATTCCAAGTTCCTCGGATACTTCCAGCTGGGTACGTCCACATTCCAGTCGTCCGATAATTCTGCCACGTAAAACATCATCCAAATGCCTCCTTTGTGCCATAACTATGCGGTTTTTGCACTGAAAGGCTTTCACAGCGCTTGTGAATAATTTTACTTCTTTGCCACCATTCTTTATATATCCCTCTCTTACACTCTCGTCATTGTGACGTACCATCCACGCCATCTGGTGGTTTCCTGTAATTTGCATATTCTTCTTCAAGATGTGTGTGATCATTCCACAGGTGAAATTTTTATTTTAGAGATCAATTTTTGTGTGATTCTGAATTATCCATAATTTATGGACATGAGTGTATTTAGGAAGGGTGCTAAACAAATATTTTGGAAAAAATAAAATCCTACCATATAGCTACGCTGATCCCTGACTTCAAAATAAAATATTTTCCCGTCATTACTGCAAAAAGATTACAAAATTAACACAAAAAGCCTTATAACTTGTATGACCCGCTTGAAAATTTTCATAATTATGTATAAAAATATAGAAAAAAATCTGCGTTACTTTTGAAATCTGAAAATCCAACCTCTTCCTCATTTTTAAGCGACTTTTCTCTATTTTCAGCACGATTTCATTTCCGAGAGAAAAAAAAAGGGGAATCTTTTGCGTGACAAAATTACCTATTTCAAGTGAAAATGACGTCATACAATTCGGATTCAAATTTGTTTAAAATAGTTTTTCTGTATTACATAGTTTATTATTTATTAATTCAACATAATTTATTCTTTTTTGACAAATAAATCGTCTGCATGGATAATTGAATGGCTGTGTACACAAAACGAAATCTTTCGACTGCGAAATGTTCCGCCCGTTTCCAGAAGAACATGAAATTCGATATATAATAAAAATTGAATATGAACTTATTTATTTTAGGTGGATGAAAATTAAATATACCGAATGTAGACATGCTTTCGTCAAATGTTTTTTCTAGCGCCCGTTGTAATTGCCTCCACAACGGGCTTTGACTTCTAGTATTAATATATTTATATCGCCTTGGTCTGAAATTGAAGAGAAATTACCCAAAATCTGGCAGAAAGTGCTTGGCTAAAATGATTTATATTTTAAAATTAGCACAGATGGCTGAAATTAGTCCCATTTGGCAACCATTTCTTGTCACAATCTTAAATACTAGATGTGAAAGCAAGTTCTGGAGGCAATTACAACGGGGTTCTAGAAAAAAAAAACATTTGACGAAAGCATGTCTACACTCAATATATTTCATCTTCGTCCGCCTGAAATAAACAATTTCATATTCAATTTTTATTATAGACCCATATCCAATTTCATGATCTTCTGGAAACGCGCGGAGACTTTTCGCATTCGAAAGATTTGTGTACACAGCTCCTCTTATATTAATGCTTCAAGCAGACGGTCATTTTAATGAAAAAAAAAAATAAACTATGTTATCTAGAAAAGCTATTTTGAACGGATTGGAATCCCAATTATATGACATCATTTTCACTAAACCAGCTAATCTTGTCCTGCAAATGATTCACTTTTTATTCTCTCTGAAATAAAATGAAACTGAAAGGAGCGAAAAAGTGCTTAAAAATGAGGAAAAGGGTGAGTTTTTTTATTTTTAAAGCAACGCAGATTGTGTTCTATATTTTTATATATGATTACGAAAAATTTCAAATGGATCGTACAAACGGTGTAGGTGTTATGACGGTTCTTAATCTTTTTGAACCTTTTAATCTTCTTGGAATAATGGCAGTTCCAACTCTCTATCTAAATTGAGAGAGAGACAACATTTGAAAAAAGTAAGTTGAATAATATTTTTTCAGTAAAACAGTGTAATATTTATATTTTAAAATATTTAACTATACAAGTTATTATAACTTTTAATTCAAAAATAATGTATTAGCCCGAATATAACGCGCTGTTTTTAGCCTGATTGTTTTCGGGCTAAAAAAAAAAAAAAAAACCTGACACGAAATGAATTCGAGGCCAAATATAGGATTTTTCTAATTCACTTGATGAAACATTTCGGGGTCGCGTTATATTCGGGCTAATGCGATAGAATGAACGTATCATTTCATTTTACCTGGGAGCAAATTCAATTGCACTAACATTCTTTTATCAAAATGTCATCAATACTGCAGTTTATTTTTGATTAGGCAGCGATTGTAATACGATTTATTCTAACACATTAAAATGTGTTATTGTATTTGAAGTTAAGTCATGATTTTACAGATAAAGTGTCCATTTTTCCTAGGGCTCTGAAAGCATTAGCATAAGATGGGACAGAAAGAGCACTTGTATCATTATCATCATATTCACACGTAACTCATCAAAAATAGTTTCAATGTCTTAGTTTACTTGACATGTTTTTATCAACATACCCCCAACATTTGCCTTTATCAAGCACTGTGTCTTTGCGTACGACGGAGAAAAGTACAGGAATTGTGATTTGCGCTGTTAATTTTCGCGTATAACCGAGAGAGACAGTTCAAAGTGCATAGGCGTACAGTTATATGGGCCCGTGGGGCTCGAGCCCCCCCAATAAATTCTGAATAAGGGCTGAGCCCACCCAATAATTTACCTCTAAATACAGAAAACTAATTTATACTAAAAAAAAAAAAGTATTTCACGCCATTTACAAACTTTAAAAAAAAAAGCCTTTACTTGTACTTTTAAAATTTTTCTTCTTTTGATTTCAATCATGATTTAGTATTCATTGTGACGCCACGTAACACACAATGTTACTATAAGCTGCCCTCGCCAGGCTCTGGTTAATTGAAATCAGATTATGCAATGTAAAGTATGAAATGAAGAAAAGTTCAGATGTGTCTAAAATGCATTATGTCATCGAAAATGTTCCCCCCCCCCCCTCCTTTGGATTTATTACTTTGCTTCTGTTTTTAACTTATAACATGGTAGGAAGATACTAACTTGAATACTTACTTTACATAGGTGTAGAATTCTATGGACCCATAGAGCTCGAGCGCCTTCAATAATTTACAATTATATATAGTAAGTCACAGCTGCCAACTACTACGGAATATAATTAACCACTTTTTTGTAAATAGTATATTTTTACATTATTTTTTTCAAAATAAGTTATAAGCTCGCGCGCAACGCTGCACAAAATTTTTGCTATATTTTAAGCCGAAAAAAGTGGGTGAGGGGAAAGAAAATAAATTTCAATTTTGGGGAAGTTGAGTAAGATAATAAGATAAAGTAAGGAGGGTGAAAAATATTTAGAGAGTGATGGGGAAGAACAATATAGGGTGTGAATTTTTGAGTGGTGGGGTGGTTTTTTTTAATGAAAACCGAATTAAGAAAACAATTAGAATAAAAAAATAACCACGATTTAATGATGGTATAGTGCATCTATTAAGAATGCAGGGTGTTTTTGTTTTTGTGTTTTGTTTTTTGGATTTTTATTTTTTGTTTTTGTTTGTTTTTTTTTTTTGTGTTTTTTTTTTTTTTTTTTTGTTTTTTTGTTTTTTTTTTGGTTTGTTTTTTTTTTTTTTTTTTTTTTTTTTTTTGGTGTTGTGTTATTGTGTATTTGTTTTGGGTGTTTTTTTTTTTTTTGTTGTGTTTGGTGGTTGTTTTTTGTTTGTGGGGGTTTTGTGTTTTTTGTTGTTTGGGGTTTTTTGCTTTTTTTATTTTTTTTTTATTGTGATTTTTGTTTTTTTGTTTTTTTTTTTCGTTTAGTCTTTGATTTTGGGACTTGTGTTTTCTTTTTTTTAACTTTTTTTTTGTGTTATCTTGTTTTTGTTTATATCTTTATAAATCTTTTGTTGAAGTATCGTTTTGTTTTGTGTATTTAGTGTGAAGGTTGAATGGAGATAATAGGAGGTATGGTTATGATAATACTTTGTTTTTTATACTTACACTCCACGTAGTATGTTACATTTTAAAATTTGTTTATTAAACTTATCAACGTTAAGATAGGCATAGTGACTATTAACGATTTAGATTAATTTAGTGTTTAAAAAAATTTTAAAAATTGATATAGAATAAAACTAGAATGAGCTTATTTTTGTTTTGTGATTTTTTTTTTTTTTTATAGTTATTTTTTTTATCTTTTTTTTGATTTTTAGATTTTTGTTGTTCTTTGTATATCTTTTGCTTTTTTTGTTTGTTTTTTTGGTTTTTTTTGGTGGGCTTAACATTGTTTTGTTTGCTTTTTGGGAAGTCTGGGAGGTGTATCTCTAAACGATCGTCTTGCCGGGTCTCTATCTGGGTTGGAGAGGACCGTAGTTTAGCTGGGGTTCGGTTGTATTAACAGCCACAGCACGTTTGTTAGCATATGCGGCAGGCTAGATACCTAGGTATGCTCGGGGGGGTCCACGGTAGGTGGTGTGGGCTGTCGCGTAATGGCGGACCGGGGTTGGGGGAGGTGAGTCTAGCTGTAGGGGTCCCATGGTCGATGAGGGGCAGAGTGCAATGGTTTCCCGCGCAGGTGCCAACTCAAGAACCGGGTACTTTTATAACCCCCAGCCACACGTAAGCCAGGGAAAGGAAATGAAAAATTTTTTTTTTTCATGGGTGTTACGACGGGGGGGGGCGGGGGGGGTTTAGTGGTTCAATTTGGGTCGGTGTACGGGTTTTATTGGTATTACCTGCAAAAGTTTTTTTTTTAAAGAATTGGTGTCGGGGGGCGCCAGATTTGTTGTCCACCCAAGAGGCTTCAGGCTGTGCAGGGGGTGGGTGGTCGATACGGGCGCAGGAGGGCGAGTAGTGGCGGTTTCGGGGCGGGTGGGCCCGGGGGGTCGGGGGCGGGGCGAGTGCTGCGAGGTCCGGGTAGGCGTTACGTGTGGCGGGGCACCTACAGCGGGTTGCGGGGAGGGGGGTGTTATTAGGACGGCCGCGGGCGGGGCTACCATGTGATAGTGGGACTAACGGGTGACGAAACACTTCGGTCACCTTACTGCATTCCTTAGCGGGCGGGCCCACGCTCTGTAGTTCTGTCAAGTCTAAGGTGTGTTATCTAGAAATATCATCAATCGCCTTGACTCTAAACGTGTTCATCATCAAAGAAGCGTCTAGTCTGTAACATGTTTCCGCACTGGAGAAGGCCCCTGGCGGCAACGTGGACACGGAGTAGGTGTCGGCCATCGGCCACGGCCATAAGAACTTCCAGGATTGAACCAATGGTTTCTGCCTGGTATCGGTTGAAGTGACATTCATGTCATTGTCAAGTAAATTATCGAGACCAAATCAACAAAATCGCCCCCATCTGAGACTCAAACAGTTCATATCCACAAGAAGCTAGTTAACATGGTTTCACCTGAGAGAAGGCATGGGCGGCAACTGGAACTTTCGCGAGAAGGGGTGTCGGGGCATTCGGCTCACAGCGCAGTAAGATTTATCTGTATGTCAGATACGTACACCCTCATTGAACGTAACTGTTCTGCCTCGGTATCGCTTGACGTGCATCCTCATCAGTTCATTCTGTCAAAGTAAATGCTATCCGGACGCAAAATCCACCATATATAATGACGCCTCTAGACTATAACAATGATTCCTTTATATCTCAAAAGATCATTAAAGTTAATATTTTCTATCTCTGTAGCAAATATAGGGTTGGATATATTCCACCTTCTTAGGCAACTGCGAACGCTAGAGAAGGTTGTGGCGGCGAGATCGGCTGGCAAAGAACTTCTCAGCGATCGAGACAATGTGTTCTGCCTGGTATTCACGTTGCCAAGTGCATCTCATCGTCATTTTCAAGTAAATTGTCAGGCCGAAGCAAAATTCAAATCACTCCATCGAATCTGAGTGTTCTCCATAATTGTAAAATAAAAAACTAAGTAACTATAGAGAATCTAATAGTCTGAAAACAACTACACGGCTGTCCGACGCGACCATGAGGCCCGAGAGTAATTAACAAGCAAAGTCGAAAAAATGAAGTCCACGATGATTCGACTCGAAAGCGCTCTAATGAAATGCCCCTCGGAAAGTACAGACTTTCCGCCGTAATTGGATGCAATACCCCCATTTCCGCCTTGGGAAACCTCTTAGCGCAACACATGTCCGTGACTCCAGTTTTTACAGTGTCCACCGTGCGATCGTTATCAATGAGCCAAGAACCTTCTCGCACCCTGCGTCTCACTGGACAGATAATCTGCCTTAGAAATTCCTTTACTTTCTTGCCACATGTATCGCACAACGATGGCAAGAGAAAATCACGTAGTCCCTGTTCCATTCCATAAATGCGGAGTTGTTTAGCCAGTACGTCGAGCGATGTGTGGGTGCGGAGAGCATCACCTCAGCCGGATACATCCATCCTCTGATCTCCACTTCCACTTTAAAATATTCAGCTAAAAACATTTGGTGTAATGTAAAGACTGTTCTTTTTTTGAGTTTTCTATATTAAACTTTTTATGTTATACAGTGTAATTTAGGTGGTGTTTTTCATTTTTTTGGGTCTGAAATCGTAAGGGCTTGTTAGATTTATTCGCTAGTTATCAGCGGCCGCTGTTGTGATTAATCTTTGTGGCATTGACCTTGGTATTTACCATTGAAAAGATTGGGGAGGGCATTGTTGTGCACGATCTATAAACAAAGTCTACCCGTTTTTCCATGAAGCGATCTTTTTTAAGATTTTTATAGATGTACTCGTTTTACTTTATGTGATATCGCTCATTTTTGGTTCTTTTTTTTTTTTTTTTTTTTTTTTTTTTTATTTTGTAGAAAAGCGGCTGTAAGTGAATGATTGAGAGTGCTGATGTCGCGGCTGAGTGGCGTGTAATATTTAGTTGATGTTTACTCTTCATGGTACCGAGGTCTGTGCGGAGAGAGACATAATACTGTATCTCTTCTTCCGTCTTACGTATCGAATTACTTAAGTTTGTTAATACACAAGAAATTTAACAATTGTTCATCCCTAGTTTCATCGTCCTAATTTCTTTCACTTGATTTGTTGGTGGCAAAGAAAAATCAGCCATGTTGAAACGAAAAATTGTCCAGCTATAGTTCAGTGCGCATTATTGTCAAATGCCCTCAAATAATTTGTACGGTATGACAAAGTCAATAATCGATCCTCGCGAAGCTATTGCATCTAGCGTTGTGTGACCGTGCGAATAGGAATACCTCATTGCCGTTGAGATTTAGAAGTTGTGCCCAGTGGAGTTCTGTTTATCTAATAGAACATAACAATTGGTTACGTGTTTCTATTGCTGCTTAAAATTCCTGTTGCCTTCTTGAGCTATGTCGGGGGGTAGTGAGAATTGTAGGCTCTTATATTTAAAAAACTAAAGGTGTTATCTTTTTTATTGTCTGTATGTCCAATCATGAAATATTTTAGTATCGCGTGTAGAAAAGACCATAACTTTTCTGTCTTTAGTAAAACACACTTACGCTTCATGCAGTTGCTCTGGTCAGTCACCGATCACAGGTATATATCATCGGTACTTGATCTTGTAGTGTCGGAAGTTGGTGCCACGCATTGAGGATGGCACCAGGCTCCCATCAGGCACGCGCGTATGTAATTGCATATGCGCGCACCACGCGTTGCCGTCGTGTTTAAGGGTGAGGTTATTAAACACGTTTATATAGGACACTTTTGTATTTCGGTTTTTGTCTCTGGGGGTATTTTGGAGAATACGAAGGCAGTTTAGCCGTTACCTGGTGGTCATGTGTTCCTAGCCACACTCAGACCTAGAGACACATTTTCTAATGTCATACCTTTAGAATGATACACTCCGGCGCCGGAAATTGGGACGATAGATTTGTCTATTAAGCAGCAAAGCAAGGCCCACAATGGGTTATGGGTGGGGTTTTCCAAAGGGAACCAACGGCATGGGTAAAATGCCGGACGGAGCATAAGGGGTGGGAGCTGGGCAGAGGCGACCGGCACATTAAACTTATTGAGCGCTTGGCGGTGCCACTGCCTTCCTTCCCCGCTAAGGGCCAGGCGCTTCGAGTTCCCGCGGGGCGGGGTCGGGACCGGTCCTCCCCCCCCGCCGGCCCACCGCCTTGGACGGGCTAACGGCACGTCCTGGTCGGATGAGACTTTTCCATAGTCTCGAACTAGGGGGACCGGAGAGCGGTGGCCTGTGGACGTACAACTTACATATCAGCGCGGCAACAAGTGGTAGCGATCGTGACTTTAACCGTTGTTAGGTTACGGCGTTATATGGAGGAGGACCTTTTGGAGCCCCTGACACGTCACGCACGCTAAAGACCCACTACGTATCAACCCTATAAGCCAAATTCTTTAATCCCGTCGTTTCTATCAAATCTTTTCCTATCGGGCACAAACGCCCCACCCTAACAGAAATAAGAACACTTGCTCTATCTAAAATGGCCCAGGCAGGAGCTCGCATTTCATCTTAAATTCTCACCCCGACAATCTTATCCGACACTCAGATATCCAAAACGCGTTTTCCATCTCCATTGATAACTAAACCATTGATTTAAAGCGATTTACAACGGAACTCAGCTCAATTAAAACAACTTACAATCTATCAACTCTCTCTCATATCCGACGTCATTGGCCTAACGCCCCAACCACCTCATCCACGAGCCACCAATTGTCAGACACGCCCACCTCATCCCAACAAATGTCCCGTCCAACGTCAGAACACCATGGTCCACAGCTTAATCCGGTTGGTACCAAATTTCGCCCAGGACAACTAGGC
Source organism: Cheiracanthium punctorium (assembly GCA_038373885.1). Lineage (NCBI taxonomy): Eukaryota > Metazoa > Arthropoda > Arachnida > Araneae > Cheiracanthiidae > Cheiracanthium > Cheiracanthium punctorium. The sequence goes on along the minus strand of JAWZYV010019903.1, from coordinate 5,697 downwards.
ATAGTTACTGGGAACGACGGTCACACCTCTACCTAACGGAGTTGCTAGCGCGGGGGCCACCCACACTACACACCACGTTCAACAACCTGTGTGGTGGGGCCGGGACATCGTATTACCTACTCGAGAGTTGAGGATTTGAGGAATCTCTGCCCGAGTAGCTAGCTCTACCACTGTTGCCAGACATGTATACCTCCAGTGAGGTCTGACGTGTGGGACGCACCAACTGCGTTCGGGTTGTGTTATGGGCTGGGGATATTTTCAGACGGGCCGTGCGGGGTTCGTTTGTAATTTTCAATTGTGGCAATGTAATATCTTTTACTTTGGGCTAAGGACCTACTGGAAGGCGTCTCGTATTGTGTTGCGGTGGGGGGTTTTGTGTCTAAGCGGGGGTCCGGAGTGGTATGGAGGGGGTGTGGGCCTGGGGAGTTCTTTTGGTGATTTTTCTACGTATGGGGTAGAGGTCGGAACTTGATTATGGAATCTTAACACCACAGATTTTTATTTTTTTTTTTTTTTTCTTTTTTTTGCCCGCCCCCCCCCCCGCCCCCCCTCCCCCCCCCCCCCCCCCCCCCCCCCCCCGCTCCCACTCCTCCTTCGTTGCACACTACAGATATTGCCAAACCATCCAGGATTGCCATAATATGAATGAAATCATTCAAAAATGTATTAGTTGAACTTTTCCATTCTACTCACCCCTCCACTTGCCTCACACCTTTTCCTCCGTGACTTGATGATAAAATTTATTTATCGGCCATGAACCGATTATCTAGTATGATCTCTCCTAAGCATCTTTGCCATGGTGCTATCACTGTTTACTCTTTCAGTGTTCTCCCTCCCCAATCTTTTACCGAAAGCTTGCTCACATGACTTCCATTAAGAGACTTGAGGCAGGTAGTCCCTTAGGACTCTCTCTGGTCCCGCATCAGCTTAACTTGCCGGTCACGTGAAAATGGAAACTCCTGGGACCAAGCGGTAAAATGGCCCTTTCATAGCTCCGCGGGTTTAAAAAACAGGACACAGAACTTGGGAAATATTTGTCGTGTAGCGAATTGTTTATGGGGCCAAATTTCCAGCTGATATCGAAAGGCCCAACCTAAGTCCAGTCCTCCCCAAAAACCATTACTTATACGGTTCAGCTATCTATATCTAAGATATCTTTATAGGCGCCCCCAATGTGTTTCTCGCATCTCACTGGTGAGTCTCTTCAGATTCTGAGCAAAAATCCACAGGCCTACGCCAAGTATTCGCCCCTTCTATTCCAGATCACAGGTATATTGGCCCTATTCTTGCCCCGTTACTGTCGCGCCCCCCCCACCCCCACCCCCCCACTACCCCCCCCCTCCCCCCCTCCAGCCCACCCCTCCCCCCACCCCCACTTCACCGAGACACAAGCCCATCACCACACGAAGGCTGTCAGCCCGTTCGAGCCCACACCCCGGGCCCGCGCCACTCGATCCCTTGCCGCACCCGCGTGCGCGGCCCAAATACTTTTTTAAGGCGCGCTCCCCTCACCTTCACAGGCCATCGCACTATCGTCCGTCTACCCATCACCATCACGCGACCCCCCTCCACGTGCAATAACACCACCTACCACATTCCCCCGACCTCCAGTCCCCTACACCCCCCCCACCCCAACTTAGCCCCAGCCCGCAATACGCACTCTCCCCGATAATGGCACTCCGGGGCCAGTGAACCTCAAATGTTTCCGACCCAATCTTACCTAGATGATTTTTGCCAAATACACCTTTTGCGCAAATGCATTACCCCCCGTTAAAACACTGTCCCCCCCTATTTTCCAACCCATACTTCTTTTGTATTTCACTTGCCTAGTCAACATCCCCAGAGCGCAAATGAAAATGTTATATAGAGGAGCAAGTGATCTACCAGTAATAATGGAAAGCCTCGGAAAAACTTAGATCAATATGGCAAAATATTTAAAATTTACCGACGCAACCATCTCCCTAAACGACTACACTGCACACCAGATCCCAAACACACTTGAGATATTTTACCTACGCGTTGTGACTTTAAGCCCCCCAAGTACAAATTTTCGTGAGTATTTATATAGTCAAAACATTACAACTGCGGTCACCATATGGCTGCCGCTGACGACATTTTTTTTTTTTTTCCTTTTTTTTTTTATTTTCTTTTCTTAAGCTTTTGCCGTCTTCTGGCTTCGTTGTTATTTCACTTCAATAACTGCTATTTTCTTCACTTCCGCCATCCTTGTCGTTGTGTCAACACTGTCGTTGTTATTTTTTCTGTTTTTAGATTTTTAAGTCCCCCACTCAAACCCCCTCTCCACATGTGCTCAGATGGTCCACCCTGTCTTCTTCCATTTGTCCATTAATTTGATAAATTTTTGCAACCATCTAATCTTATTTAAAAGACTCAAATTTCTATTTGATTTTCACGTGGTGTGTATCTACGTGGATGTGTGATTATGTATAAATACACATAATACCGTGTTTTATCTCGCGATAAATACGTCGCACCCCCGTTTTATGAAGTATGGGTCAATTATATGTTCGCTTTAGTCCTCTTTACGATAATTTGCAGATGCTATATTTTCGACTGCATTAGAGCTGCCTGATAATGTGTTGTTGACCTGACTATAATCTAGTTAGCAGAAAATAGAACTTGTACACTCTGAAAAATTGGCAATACTCAAATTGGCATTAGGATCTTGTGTAAACCTATTTTATAGAAAAAGAAAAGCGGCCGATAGTATGTACGAGCAGAGAAGGTGAAGATAACACAAGAAAAAAAAAAGAAAAGAGAGAGGAAAAGGAAAAAAAGGTAAAATATATTAGTATGTGGATTTTGTTTAAGATTAAGATTAATTATTATATTGTGATCTTAGTTTGTGAAAATTTCACAAGTTGGTTTAATACTCCTCATGATTAATAACAGGTACCAGTTGACTAAAGCACACCTGTGAGTCTTTTGTTAAGTCAATAATGAGGAATTCCCCCACTCTTCGTCCAAAAGTTATTGTCCGGTATATATATTTATATTTGGTGTGTGAAGGAGTATAAAACTATTATCTGTCAGATCAATTATTGTGCCATGTTGTGATCATACCCTTCAAGTTTTCGCATTTTTGATCTAGGCACACGTCTGCGAGTTTTCTTCCTTGTGTTAATTTATCGAATTAACAATAACAAAATATTTTCCGCTTGTCCGGGGCGCTCAATTACTTTAATTAGTTTCGTTATTGAACTTACAACATTTGTTGAAATGCAGATTCCCAGGGACCTCTCGGGTGGCAAAGCGACAAAATAGTTTGGCATTTGTGAAGAAATAGGAACATTAGTCAGATCTAGTAAGCAGTGGCCATCCAAACGAGCTGATTCCTCTAGAAGTCTCTATATTGCGTATATTAAGTCAAACACTTGCCACGACATATGCGCGGTATCTGCCCATTAAAAACGTGGGTGTTTGTTTTTTTGGGCTTGCCCCGGTAGGATGAGGGGATTTGCTGTACAAATCAGTGCCCCTGCCCAGGCTTGGTCCCCGCTTCCAGCATTAGGGCGCCGCGAGATAGGCTTGCTCACAAAGATACCGACCCCACAAACTCCAGGACCATTAAATCGACCAGCCCGTTGGCCGGACTCAGCGGCTCTACCCACTGTTTTGTGTTTTGCCTTATTCCACTCCTCCGCGACTGTGAGCCAGAAACTCTTCTAACGCCAAAGTATTGACATCACTTCTAAAAATTTCTGTACAATGAACCCTTATACAGCCATTTAAGACCGCCCCCGAGATCTCTGCACATTGAGGGCTATTGAGAGGGCGGCCGGACCACGCAATTAGGTGAGTGGCTGGAGCGGTCAGGTGATCCGATGTCAGTAGGGTGTGGGGCATTCTGGGACATTGGTGGGGGACGGGTGTGGGGACGGGTCTTAGCGACTGGTGGGGCATGTAGAGGGGAAGGACGAATAGGAGAGGTCGAGGGGGTGGGGGCGCGGGGGCACACGATGTGGTGTTGCGGTGGGTGTAATTGTGTTTGTTCTGTTTTACGGTCGATTTGGTGGAGAAATTGCCGTGAGTGATTTTACGAGGAGAGGAGGGTAGTGACTGGTCGGTGTGATGGACGTTGTGCGTGCTCTTGTATGAAGGCTAATTTGTAGAGTAAAGTTGTGCCTTAACACTCAATGCTCCCGCGCAACGGCCGTCAGGTTATGTAGTTGAGTGCACAAAAGGGGGGGGGGAGGGGGGAAGGCACTCGTTATATACTCACGCAACTGTAAACCGTATTACAGAAGACGAAAAAATTGTTTAAAACCAAGAAGCTTAAAAATAACCTTGTTTGAATTAAGCAACCCTGACAAGGAACAATTTTTTTAATTATATTTTGTCATGACGCAGGCAATAGCTTGCATTTTTTAAGTGTGACATGAGTGAACGTGAAGTGTACGCGTTATAAACGACCCGCCAAAAACAAAAAGTTTAAAATAAAAGGATTTGGGAAGGCGAGTGTTTACGGCGCCCCCCCCCGCGGGTGGGGCTTACGTGTGGAACTTGCTAGCGAGAGAAAACTCGACAGATAAAATCTGCGCATTGCACTTTAATTCACACTTCTTTTTGGGAAAACCATTCAGTATTACCAATTAACAATTTTGAAAACAAATTTAAACAGCCACATAAAGCAATTGGCAATTCAGAGACGCTCTGGGGCAAAATGGACATTTAGTAATCATTTTATCTGTGCGTAACACATACTGATATTATGCTATTGAAACATGTGTTTGGATGATTGTTTGTCGCAACAATTATATGAAATGTGTTTGTTTTTATTGCGTGTACTGGAAACATGTTGTAGTGAAATGTGATAATCGTGCTTTACATTTAAAATTTGGAATAACTCCGTGCGGAATAATACAATGCCAAAAAATATCACTCTGAATTACTGTAGATATATACAGACAATTTTTAAAAATACTCAACATTTTTCACATTACATTAAAATAAAAGAATACTCAATAATATAAAAATGGAAAAAAAAATGAATGAAATCTTATATTCGAAATCATAATAGCTCTTCGCCATATTAATTTTTTTAAAACATATACTAAAAACTTCCACTGCACTCTAAAATCACCCTTCTTATTTGCCGAAAAATTGTTCCAGATTACTCTTAACAATTATCAAAACAAAACTTAAAACATAGCCACACTAGCCAATTAGGGTCAAAGTCAGAAGTCGCTTTGATTTTGTGACTAAATGGATACATCAGTATTCAATTTATATAAACTAAAAACCATTAACGAATTATGTTATTTGAAATTTTATTCTGATGATAATTTGTGCAACAATATACGAAAATTAATTTTTATTTCAGAACGAAAAGAGTTGTATAAAAATATGATTGTGATGACTAGGGTACGAAGGGATATTTTATTATAAGCCTTCTTATATTACCATAAAAGCCCGTATCGTGTAAACATAGTGCTAAAAGTTCTCCTTATTGAATTTGCAAATATACATCCATCTAATAGCAAGGTATCACTGAAATGTGCACATAAAAATTCAAGCTAAAATAGTCCAGCTTCAAACTTTCTAGCACATATTCATTCAAATTTCAATTAAGTAAGTGTACAATGCCAAAAAGTGTTTCTTGTGTATCGAAGTCAATAATGAATCAGAATTATTTTCTCAGTTAACATATACATATACTGTAATAAATATTAACGC